>APFE030550957.1:0-34711 GCA_000404065.3 Pinus taeda
TTATTAGTTTTTCTTTTAAAGATGAGTATTGATCCATTTTAATCACAAATCTAAGAAGTGTTTAGAGTGATATAATTTCTTATTATGTAAAAAAAAAATTAATGCAAAAATCATATAGAAAACAAAGGGTGTTTGTAACCTAAATCTAAGTTAATCATCAGGAGGATGAGGAGCAAGATCAACTGACCACTAATATATATCTTAGAAAATAAAAATAAAAGGAAAATTAAGAGACAAAAATCAATTTATTTATTAGTTATTTTTAATTTTTATTGAGGAATTATAGACTTTAATAATTTATATTAATTTTATTATATACCCATAACAATGTAAAGTAATATTTCAATTTCTAATTAATGTGTTTTTCTTTTTAAAAAAATTTGAAATGCATTATATATTTTGAATTGATTATAAGTAAATAGATGGAATTTTTTTAAAAAATTATAAAATTGACTTTTTTTAATAGTAATCATATAATATAATTTGATAACTGGTTCTTATATTTATATTAATATTATTGATTATAACATTAATTCTTAATATTATTGAGAATTGATACATGTACTTGATATGGGCTTAAGAGCATTATTAACCACATTTATTAATGTGGTTGTGCTAGTTATGATTTATAATGCTCAAGAAATGTAGACTAGATAGTGATGGAGTGTATTGTTAAGTCACTTTTTGATCTTAAAGTCACTCATTGACAAAAATCTAACCATATTAAAAACTAGTATATTGGGTGATCTCAATAGTTAGATGCTCTTGAGTGATAATTACGCTTTTCACTTTACATATTTTTTGGGTTTAATTAAACATATTTGCTTCATAATTAGTACTTTGACTTTATGTATTTTCTTGTTTGATTAAAAGTGATTACTTCGTAATTACTCCTTTGACTTTATATATATATATATATTGTTTGATTTTGGATGATTACTAAAGGAGAAAACATAGAATCGATGTGCACAGCAGAATTTTCGTAGAAGACTATGGACGTAAAATGCCCTAATATTTGGAGAAGCCAAATTTTAATAAAAGCTTGACCGTTGTTGATATGAATAACTTTGTCGACAAAACATAGAATCCAAATGCCTATCATAATTTCCGTACAAGATTAGTACCGGGAAAAGACTAAATTTTATAAAACTTTGATGAGCGTGGATGGAATTTGATGGGAAATTTATTTGTTATGGGGTGATTTGCTCATGAAATACAGTTTAAAATTTTACAAAGCAGTGAAAATATTTACTTCATATTAGGAAACTGGCAGGGAAAGTGTGAAAACCGTTAAATTTGACAAGTGACTCTGTTTTGAAATTCCAACCCTGTTGACGAGTGATTTGAAGAGAATTTTTGTTGAAGTGATTCCATACTTGTCCAAGGATATGTTTGAATTGATTTTTTTGGAAATCATAATAATGAATTCGTAGCTATGTAATACTAAAAAGTTTTATTATATAACTTAATATAGATTTATTTTAAGAACTAATTTAACATCAGTTGAGAGGGATCAAATTTTTCCATGTATAGATTTTTTTAGAGTGCAAAATACAATGTGTTATTTTCATTGTTTAAATTGTATTTTTGAATACTAAATAAACTATATATTAAGACTAAAAACAAATTTTAAGCATACAAATTTAATTTTTTTCTCTGTATATAAATATATATGAAATTGATATTGACATACATTAGGTAACATAGATTTTTAAATAGTTTATTTTAATCTCTTGTTGAAATATTTTTGAAAAGTATTTGATTCACACATTTTTTAATTCTAATTATTTTACAACTATTTTTTTTATAATTATAGCCAATATTGTTTTTCTATTTAGAACATAATTTTCAATTTCAATTTGACAAACCTACACATCCCCTTGTTGGAATCAATAATTTTTAAAAGATTATTATTGGCATTACTAAGATAAATAGATAAATAAAATTTTTAAACTAAAAGTAGATGAATTTTAATTATATAAAAATAGTAGTTAAATGGATTATATAAATAGATAATCACTACAATGTTAAGGAGATGCAGTGACTATTATTTATGATTTATAGTTCCAAAATATTTATTTATATAGAGATTTACCACATACAAAAGGATTGGGAGTCTTAAAGAGTCAAGAAATTCACTTGTTGACAAGCTGTTTATTAATTAAAAGCAATTTATTTTTTTAAATTTACTTGGGAGTCTTAATTCTTTAACCAAGTTGGCTTGGGAGTCAACAAATTTGTTGTGATGGTATCACAAACAAAACTATTCAATATTACAGTTTATTTTTTGGACCAAGATCTAGTTTTACTAAGAATGACTTCTAATGTAAGACATTTGGCCTTTGTTGTAAATGGAAAGTTTCTTTAGATTAAATGTATAGCCTAAAAATGCCTTACAAAAGAGCATATGCATCTGCAAAATAGGTAAAAAGAATTTTTAGTTATTTTTTTTTAAACATGAATATAGTTTTTATGGAGAATCAATAACTTTGGACAGAAGATGCTCAACAACTAACTTCCAATAAAGATAGATTTTCCTTATTACACCAAATACAACTATTTCTTTTAGTTAATTTCTTTTTTAACATGAACACAAATTTTTGGAGAATTAATAATTTTGGACAAAATATGCTCAATAACTAACTTCCAATGAAGATCGACTCTCCTTGTTACCCCAAATACAATTATTTCAAAAGTGTCATAAACCGGAAATAGTTACAACATGCTTTCGGGACTTTCCACATAGCTAGAAATGAATTATTCACCAAACTACTAAAGTTAATATCTTTTGACTAAAAATAACTCTTAGTTTCTATTCATACCATACTTCAATTATTTATTCAATTATAAAAACTAACCAGACATTTACTTTTATTTATAAAAGAAGTAATAACTAATAAAATTAATATATATATAAAAGAGAGAAACTCATTTATTATTTTAATACTATTTTATTATTTTCCACCATCTTATAGATGTTAATATTGAAATTTCAATAATATTATTATATATTTTTTAAAGTTGATATTATGTTTCCTTAAAATACCATGAAACCCAGGTATATTAGACAACCATGGATTTTAAAAACCAAATATTTTTGCTCGCGTACTAATTGAGTAAAATGGATTTTAAGAACCAAATATTTTTGATCGCGTACTAATTGAGTAATTTTCCAAAATTCTAACTTTTTTAACATCTCTCACGTGATTAGTGTATCAACTAAATTACTATGGAACAAAAAGCTACAAACTAACATTTAGAAAATTAAGATTTCCAAGAGGCGAAAAGTGTTAGGTCATTAGTGTATCAAGATAAAATAGCACAACCATTCAAATATATTTTATATTGTGAATGAGGAAATTACGCACATATTTATACAAGCAATAGTCTCAAGATAGGAATTCTATCTTAGACATACAGTAGTGTGGTTGAGAGATTCTCTCAACCACACACTAAACTAGGAGAAACTAAATTCCTATTATGTAGGAACAAACTCCTCAAATGGAGAATTACAATCATAGACAAGTAGGAATTAATTATTTCTACTCCCCCCCTTAATGACTACTTGTCATGATAGTGATTCACAAAGTCTGGTTGTGGTCAAACTGCATATATGTACCTGCAAATCCCCCACCATCAGGCGAATTGCATGTGAAGAACCTTCAAAACACAATCTGCCTCTCTCGAACAGATCCGCAACTTCTCCGATCTGCCTCCTCTCACAAATCGTCAAACGAAAATGAGGATTCCCACGGATCCCCTTGAAGGTGAATTGGCGCGATTTTTCCCTAGAATTTCGCTCCAGTCTGGTATTTTGGCATGGTGGCATGATTAATGACCTAACAGACGCGCCAGTTGCGCTTCCTGGTGCTATTGTCAGCGTGAAAAGCGCACCAATTCCCTTCTACTCAGAAAATTAAAAAATCATCTAAGTCCAAGCCAGGTGTTCTGCAGTCCACCTGGTCAATTGAGCACAAAGCTCTCGTGTACACGTGGCCACAAAGGCACCTCAAGCCACAAAGACTCTATAGATGGTTTCTGGCTCACCACCAACCATCACTTTACAGTGACAAAAGATGGTTTCAGGCTGACCATAAACCATTACAAAGTGGTTTTAAGATCACCACGAACTTTCAGATGCCTTTAAAAAACTTACATTTCATTCCACATTTTGGAGTTTTTGTGACCATTACAACAACTGGACTTACTTATAACATGCTAGGGAGTCCATTCCACAAACCACACTAACTCAAACAAACATCTACTTTGTTGTCCACCATAAATGTTGTCACTGTTGCTTTGCCTCATCTGTTCATTGTTCAGAGCTTGGGCACCCTCGTCTGTTCAAATAACTTCTTGGAACTCCATGCTTAACCTGTCATTCGTTAGAGTTGCAAATTCTAACAAAATAACTTTGCCTACATTGAGTTAGCTAGGCTCAATAAGGCTCAATAATATTTAAACATGATTCCAAGAAAATACAACATAAACTCTTCAAATTTAATTTCTCTATCTCCGCCCAAAGATGATTATTTCAAACATAACAGCAACTATTTAGAGTCCGGAACACTGCTTGTTCTACGAAATGCCAGATTTGTGCCTAGCTTCCATCGCCAACAAGGTAATTTCCATCGTTGCCATGCCTTTGACATAGCCAAGTATCTTCCTTCACCATCTACTTAGGAGTGGACTGTCGGCCGTCCAATCTCCAAAACAGTAACACATTCGCTCAACTCCCACTTGGCTCATCAAGAAAATTATTATGCCAATAATATTTTCGATACCATAATAGAAATCGCTAAAACACACACAATTACTGAACAACACAACTCATGATAATTTCTTGACAGCAACAACACAGCCATCATTAAGAACGACTTTATAAGTAGTCCCAAAGCTCCCCTTCCCCAACATCTCGGTAGACGCCCTCAGCAGATCCTCCAACTCAAACTGCTTCTTCCTATCAAAGAACACAAGTTTACTCCTCTCCATCTCTGGCATCTGCGCGCCACTGGAGAAATCCATCTTCTCGAAACAGCTTCCACCATTTTTCTGATCCTCACAATAGGGTCTCCTGCAACAAATTTAATCAAATCGAAACCCCATTCCACATATTTTAGCGAAGTTTCAAATTTCGTCCACGCAGGGTCGAAGTCCAGCAAATTCTCTGCAAAAGAGTCAGTTGTGCGAACAAATTTGTTGCCTCAGTTTGCAAGGTCTGGACTTTGCGTTCCAGCTTAAAATAAATCAACATTCAATTTTCTGCCTCCACGGCTAAACTCTCGACAAATACAGTGAAAAAATGAGCTCAATTTGTTCATAAAAAACACGCGAATCTGGATTAGCAAACAGACAATGTCATCACCGTTGCAAAATAATCGAAAAGAAACGTTCATTTAACAAATGTTGAGCCATCTTTCGCCGATCCGAGCAGATCTTCGAATCCGGCACAACGTTTGTATGGGAAGAAGTATTGAAGATCGATCCATCGTGTATGACATCCTCCACCGACCATCCACGTGAAAGCTTTCCTGAGGCTACTAGATGGTCCCGACGTCCAAACAAGCAAAGCTTCCGAGGCTACCGAGGCCAAATGTCGCGGGCAACAGGTTTCGACACTTGGGACTATGTTGCAGGCAGTACAGACTATATAGCATTGGGAGAACTCAACATCGAATCCCACGAAATCTTCTTCACTTGGGTCCTCCTTTCCCCCTGCTCAGTGAGGCTCTCGGCCAGTTGCTTGTATGCCAAGCTAATGGGAGACACAGATGTATAGTCCGCCCATGCCCAATCCATCAGAGTGAAGTCCATCAAGGGCAAGAACAAGATCGGGATTGGGGACAGGGGGAACAAATCAGCATTTAAACGTTGGGGGAACAGATCCAGATCAGATCTGAACCTTGGTGATGATGCTTCTCTATATATCGAGTAGCTCTAACATGGCCGCTCACAGCCTTCCAGGCATACAGATTTTGACACCGTCCAGCTCTCGATTACCAGATCTTTGATGTTCGACCTGAAGCGCCATCGCAATTTTCGACCCACCGTTACCAGATCTACTCACTGCTCGGCATCACCGTCGGCTCCACAACAGATCTGACTTCTTCCACTGATCTACCTTAACAGTCTCCTCTGCTCGGCTTCCCAACAGACTCAGCCCTGATCCATCAAACAACATCCACTGATCACGCAGCAGCGACGACCCAGCAACAATCCACCAATCAAGCACTCACGCAGATTGCCAAATCCTCACGTCGGAACACGCAGTCGACTCGCATACCACTCTCCTGATGTAATCCCTCTCACAGACCATGCATCGACTGATGTAATCCTCTTGCAGACCACGCATCCGCTACAACCGCCGCTCTTCCTCAGCTCCAACCACAGGCATCCTTGTACCAAAACAGAGCGTCCACGCTTCAAATGTCAGATCCAAGCTCATTCGGCCTCATCCATGCTGTGGGCCGATCCACACTTGTTTCTCTGCACCAGATCTATCCAATTACGCAACCAGATCTCCTCGAAAAACTAAGGTTTGTGGACGTCCAAATGACTCCAAGCTCAGATTCACATCCACGCTCACACTCTAATGTATGAAGAAACAGTCGGAAAATCACAATCTAGACACAACGTCGTGTACCACTTCAATTTGCACAGTATACAACCTCACTGTTTCACAGATCCAAAACTTTGACAATTGAATGGCCAAACATTGATCCTCTGCACCCTCTTTAACAGCAGTGGAAAATCCACACACTACTCTCTACACACCAAGCTCAGCCCGAATTAATGGACAACCCAAGAAATGAATGGAAAAAATAAACATTTACTAAACCTTTTATTTTTGTCAGCCCAGGACGGGCCAAGCCCACGAGGGGCCAGCCCTCAAGGCTTTGATACCAAGATAAAATAGCACAACCACTCAAATATATTCTATATTGTGAATGAGGAAATTACACACATATTTATACAAGCAATAGTCTCAAGATAGGAATTCTATCTTAGACGTACAGTAGTGTGGTTGAGATATTCTCTCAACCACACACTAAACTAGGAGAAACTAAATTCCTATTATGTAGGAACAAACTCCTCAAATGGAGAATTACAACCATAGACAAGTAGGAATTAATTATTTCTAACTTATCAACTAAAGTGCTATAGAACAAAAGGCTACAAACTAACATTTAGAAAATCAAGAGTTCGAGGAGGCGACAAGTGTTAGGTCTTTGGTGTTGGAGTTAGGTGGATCTAGAGGAGCAAGAAGACATTGAAGGTGGGACTTTATATGAGTCAGCATTGTGTCCATTCTTTCTAAGCATATTTCTTGGTTTCTATGAACATGTTTGATGTTGTCCAAACCTCTGAGGATATTATATCTTTCTTGATGTTTATGTTTCAATGCACTCCCAAGTAGGGTCTTTATCTACCAATAAAGAGATATAACATTTAGATAATAATTTCTTCTTACGCTAGTATCCCTATGGTCAGGAATCTAGGTAGAAACTTCCTTCAAGATCTTAGAGTTTGAAAAAGCTTGTTTCTCTCTAGTGGCTGGGAACTCTCATTGATAAAAGTCATTTTCAAGTTTCAAGGGAACGATCAAATGATAGTTGTTAGAAGCTTCATGGGCTTATTATTTGGAACAACTTTACCCCTCAAAGGTCGTGATCGTCACCTCTGCTTCTTCTTTTCTAACTTCTGCCAACCTCCTTGAGTTGGAGTGGACATTACAAGTGCTCGGTGGTTCTCTTCATTCATTCTTGGATTTTCCTTATTTGAAAACTTTCGTAAATATGATGGCATTTGAAGCCTCCTATCTCCGTTTCTTTAGGATTCTTCTCTGGTTATATTGATGGCCCTGGGTTTCCTGATGCTTCATGATTTTCTGCCTTGTTTTCTATGTTTTCTTGTGGATTTTTGGTTTCCTCATTGATAGGGGGGCTTATATCTTCATCATCCTCTTCATCTTCAGGTCGTTGCTCTGGAAATTGCCATCCCTTGGGTTTCTTTCTTGATTTCTTTTTCCTTCTTGTCTATTTCTTGGGCGCAGGACATGTATTTTATAGATTCCCTGTTTGTTGACATATTCGACACCTAAACGTCGTATTTTAAAAGTCTAAAAACTTTGTCCAGTAGTGTTGGTTATGTGTCAAGACGATACAATCCGACAATCCTTTGCTGAGCTCCACCTCCACATAGATTTTGGCGAAAGTGTAGATTTGTTCTTCGACTCTTTGTGTATCTGTATTTATGTATCACCCTATGACGTTCCCAATGCCTTCTAACACTTTGTGGTACCATAAATGAAGAGAGAGATTATGCAATTGAACCCAAACTCACATTCTTGATATCACTATTGTATTGGTATCAAATTTGGGAAACCATGTGGTGACAAAGAGTCCCACACAACCCAAAACTATAGTATATACTCTGATGCCTCTAATGATTCAAACTTTACTGTGAAGAATTCTTTGGAGCAGAGGTGCATCTCACAATTTATTGTCCAAATTGTGAAAATCCACTCGTTTTGGTGAGAAACCGTTGACTCTGGATATGACTACTTGAGATTTAAATGTTGTACGTGGATAATTTGTTTTTGATAAATCTACAACCATGGCAAGGATTTGGTTGAGTGGCTCTACAATATAGGTGCTAGGTATATTAGGTGGCTAATCTGGATTGGCGGAATAAAATAAAAAATAATTTTAATATTTAATGGAAAAACATTTGTATCAACTATGGAAACATTGTTATTTGGAATTGTCGCACATTGAATTGCAAAAACAATTTTCTTTGACATGAGACACTATTATTAGAAATTTCGAATATTATTACTCAGATTTTACACATCTCGACTTAAATTCTCATAAAACCATTTTTATTTTCACAATGATCTCCTGCCTATGACTCCGAATTCACACACATGGGAATCGCCCTCATCTTTTGTAACATCATAATTTGATATAAATAGCAACGTGACATGTTTGTAAAAGTCCCACTCGCACCACACCGCATTAAATGTCAAACCAAGATTATTATATTATGTTGACAATCCATGCACGGCACGTTTTTTATATGTAAAATAAATAAAACAAAAGTCTGGCACGTAGGCCCTAATGCTTTTTCTACCACGGACAGCAACATACAAGATCGATCCCGATTCCCCACCAATGGTGGGCTGGCGGCCAATTATGCCCAATCTTTTCCATTGACCTACTCTTTAAAACTAATACATTACAATCCCGCTACAGGGCTCCAGGGGCTGATGCCAACTGCTCCTTTTGCTATGAAGTTTCCGATCTATTGATATCGCGCTGAATGGTTCAATAGGTTAAGGCCAAATCCTTTGAACCACACTCAGAAGCTTCTGATCTGAAAAGGAAAAGAGAGGGAGTGGGTATTTTGACTGGGGACGGTATCAACTCATTTTATGTAATGGATTTTCACAACCGTGTGGCAATGTATGTTGGTGAGAAAGTACAGAAGTACGAGAGGTGAAAGAGAAGCAGTCAATGTTCAAAGTTCATCTTCGTCACTGCACGGCTTAGTATTTCCTTCACCCACGGATCGTGTAATTCATGTCCGCGTTCGTGCAATCTACCTATCGCCGAAACTGTTCCAACGTTTCGAAACAGGTGATTTCCATCCTTAGCGGGATCGTAATTATGATGTTGAAATACTCTTTCAAGTTTCTCCTCTCCCCCTCAGGATTGTGAATTTAAATCGCTGTGCCTGTCATCGAATTTTCATCGCACCAGTATAGAATTTAATGGGTTTCCTACGAGCAATAATCCTTGCAGCCATTGCGTCCATATTGTTGAAATTTATTTTCAACTGCCCGAATCCGCCATTAAAACGGCAACTGCAAACAGCTTTTTGTTCCGGAAAACCGTCATGAGTCCATCGCACGGCCTTTCTCGTGTTGATGGTATTTCTCGAGGGGGCAGCGATCACATTCGCTGGCTGACAGGTGGCCACAGCAACTGTTTCAAAAACACTCTTCGGTTTCCTACAAGCAATAATCCATTGCGTCCATATTGTTGAAATGTTATTTTCAAATGCCGGAATCCGCCATCAAAACGGCAACTGAAAACAGCTTTTTCTTCCGGAAAACCGTCATGAGTCCATCGCACGGCCTTTCTCGTGTTGATGGTATTTCTCGAAGGGGTAGCGATCACATTCGCTGGCTGACAGGTGGCCACAGCAACTGTTTCAAAACCACTCTTCCCCGTAAAGCTTGGTTGAAAGGGACCCCAGGGGAATTGCTGTCAGCTGACCGATCAGATGTACGGTTGCGGTAGTGGGCTCATGTTTCTTGGTTATGACGAGGACCTTCAGTGCGAGGTTGCAGCCAACATTACTTTACCGTTAAAACAAAACAATAAATATATCGCCATGCTCAAGGATTTAATGAAATGTCATGTGGTCAGTAAATGTTGGTAAAACATTTATTTTTTGTGGTAAGTAAATGTTTGTAATACATTTTTTTTTTTTTAATGCATGGGAGTTTGTTTGTTTTAGGGTAAAAGTAAAACCAACTTTATAGGTTTTTTTTTTTTTTTTTGTATGAAATGAAATAGGGGCGCAGCACTGTGAATTGAAGTGAGCAGTAGCGCAACATGAATGAAACTTTTATGCACAGCGCTACAAAGATTGTAATGTTATGTTTTTGTTGTTCACGGCATATGATATGAAATTCACACAGCAGTGTGAAGGTTAGTGTTGTTCATTGGATATGTGAGGTAAATAAAAATGCAACAGAGTGAAGAAACTTCTTTGTTGAGTGAAAACGAAATGAAATTCACACAGCAATGTGAAGGTTAGTGTTGTTCATTGGATATGTGAGGTAAATAAAAATGCAACAGCGTGAAGAAACTTCTTTTTTGAGTGAAAACGAAAGGAATTCGGAGCAGCGAATGTAATGTGTTGTTGTGTGAAGAAGGTAAGGGAAGCATGCAGCAGCGCATGTGAAAAATACACAGCAGTGTAAATGTAAATTTTCCTCATTGTAATGCACAACAGAGCAGAGAAAGTTTTTGTTGGTTAATACGAAATGCAATGCGCAGCAGCATATATGTAAAAGAAATTTTCACACAACAATGAATGTGAGAGAAGTTTTTACACACAACGGTGTAAAAATATTTCAAGCAGATACAGAGGAAGAAACAACAGTTATTTTATTAATGAATGCAAAGTTTGTTTTTTGTGTGTGAAAATCTCTGTCTCCTCAGAAAACAATTTTCAGCTTCCTTGTGTTAAGATCCTGTGCAAAAACAGAGCATTGTTCTTTGTTCATTTTTGTTTGGAATTATCAGAAATGCACAGAGCATTGTTCTTTGTTCATTTTTGTTTGGAATTATCAGAAATTCCCAACATGGTATTAGAGCTTGTCCAGGCTCTTTGAAGGTGTCAAAGAAGCTGAAGGAAAGATTTTTGTTGCAGCAGCTTCTCCAGCAGTGTGAAGACTCAGTGAAAAAGAATCAAAGGTATTTCTCAAGTTTGTTTTCTGTGTTGCTGTTAAAGGCACTCAGTGATTTTTAAATACACAGTCAAGTAATTTGAAGCATAGTTAAGAGTGCAAGAATTGAAGCATAGTTAAGAGTGCAAGAATCGTTGGAGCCAGTGCCTTCATTAAAAGCTTAACAACTTGAAGGTTGACATTTAGAACACAAATGGCGAGGTTAAGGAAGAAAGCCTCCAATCCTCCTAAGGATGTGTCTCCCTCTACTACTAAAATAAAAGACAATCAATTTGATGAGGCTTCAAGGCTCAATGGGAACTTTAATATACAGGAAGCAAGAGTGAGGGTTTTCTTATAGTCTCAAGGGATTGAAATTTGGGAATCAGTGATTGATGCTAGCAGGATGGATAGAGAATCCAAAGAGTACGATGCAAAAGCAGCAAAGACAATCTTGAATGGGCTACCTGATTCTGTAAAGAAGAATCTAGGAAAATATTCATCAGCAAAGGATATATGGGACAGACTTCATGACATTCACTCAAGAGGAGCACTGACCATGACCATCAATCAAGAAGGAGATCATGCATCCATCATAGAAGAAGAAGACAATGAAAAGGACTTTGTAGAAGAACTCCTCGCTCAACTTATGACTGCCATGGAAGAGATTAACAATTTGAAAAAGGAAAATGAGGCACTTAAGAAGATAGCTCCAGTTAGTAACCAAGATCAAACAAAGAAGAAAGTTGACCTCATCAAACTTCAAGTACAAGAAAGGGATGAAAAGCTTGCCAAGCTTAAGAAGGAATTTCATCAAAGCAAAAGGAAGCATCATGAAGAAGTCACATCCATGACAAATTAATTGAATAAAGCAAAGAAGCAGGAAAATACCTTGTCAGGTCAACTTGAACAAAGGCACAAGAGCGTGAAAAAACTTGAAGAAGAGATTGGCCAGTACAAGGTAGAGGTCTCCTCCCTTAAGTCTCAATTACAAGAAGCTAGGAAACAGACAGAAGGAGTTGAGAAGAAAATGGAGAGCAGTCAAGCAGAGAGTGAAGAAATTTTCAAAATGAAGTCAGAGATCATCTCCCTTAAAATAGTAGCAGCTGAAGCTACTCGTAGCAAGGAAGAAACTGAGGAACAACTTGCAAAGAAGAATAATGAGTATGAAAGCTTGGAAGAAGAGATTGTCCTCCTCAGAAAAAGGTTGAAGGGATGAACAAAATCTTGAAGAGCTCTCAAGCCTTGGATTACATGCTCAGCTATCACAGATGTCCTTCTGATAAATCGGGACTCGGGTATACAGGTGAACCCTCAAACAAGAATGAAAATGCTTAAGTAAAAGAAATGTGAAAAAGCCAGAAAGAAATGGTGATGCTCCGAGTTTTAGCAAAGGCAAGGAGAAAAATTGAGGCTACAATAGAAGAAATCCTATTCCAAGAAGAAATCTTGCTCCAAGTAGAAAATCATCTCTAAAAAGAAATGTAGATGATATCAAAGAGGCAAGAGGCAATGGTTATCATCAAAGGATCTCAAGGCGAAAAGGCTTCAGAAGTACATCAAGGAAACCTCCATCTCCCAGGGACCAAAGTTCATTTTTTGGTTATTATTATTCTTGTTCAAACTTTGGTCATATGGCAAAAGGCTGTAAAGCATCTCATAGAGATAAATTTTATAGTCTCTAACAACCTCCAAGAAACAATTTTACAGGAAGAAATAATGAAATCTTATTCATGAAAAATGTAGAATGCTTCAAGTGTCATAACATTGGTCATATGGCACGTGATTATAACTTAACATGGGCTCTTACACAAGCTATAACCATGCAAAAGAAGAAAGTTACACAAGTATGGAGAAGGAAAGAAATACAATCTGAAAGTCCCTTGAGCTCTCCCACTAATCTAAGTTTTTTTTGAAAAGACTCTTCCAAAAGGAGACAATGCATACAATTAGGGGGAGCCTGTAATTCTTGATCACTATCGCTGAAGCTATTAGTGAACGGGTCCTTATGAAATCCTTGTTGAACTATATTAACAGTCATTCTTTGATGAAGATCATGTTTTAGGAGCCATTTCATGGGCTTTTAAAAAACAACGTATTGTAGCGTTGTCTACAGCAGAGGAAGAATATGTGGCAGCTACAGCAGTAGCGTGTCAAGCAATTTGGACGAGAAAGATATTGAGCTTATGCCAAGAGAAAACAAAAGGAACTGTGATTTTTTGTGACAATAGCTCAGCTATTACATTATCCAAGAATTTTGTGTTTCATAAGAGAACGAAACACATTGACACAAAGTTTCATTACATCAGGGAATTGGTAAATAATGGAGAAATTGTTTTTAATACACTGCAGAACTCAGGAGTAGGTTGTAGACATTCTGACCAAACCATTGGGACATAAAAGTTTTGAATTTTTGAGGAAATGTCTGGGTATGACTGATAACCCAGCAGTTGAAATTAAAGGGGAGTGTTGAAATGTTATTTTTAACTGCCAGAATCCGCCATCAAAATGGCAACTGCAAACATCTTTTTGTTCTGGAAAGCCGTCATGAGTCCATTGCATCACCTTTCTCGTGTTGGTGGTATTTCTCAAGGGGGCAGCGATCACATTCACTGACTAACGCGTGGCCACAACCACTGTTTCAAAACCACTCTTCCCCAGAACATAAAGCTCGGTTGAAAGGGACTCCCGGGGAATTGTTGTCAGTCGACTGATCAGATCTACGGTTTGTGGTAGTGGGCACATGTTTCTTGGTTATCAGGAGGACCTTCCGTGTGAGGTTGCAGCCAACAGTATTCTACGGTTAAAACAATAAATATATCGCCATGCTGAAAGATTTAATGAAATGTCCTGTGGTCAGTAAATGTTGATAAAACATTTATTTTTTTTAATGCACAGGAGTTGTTCATTTTAGGGTAAAAGTAAAACAAAGTTTATAGTTTTTTTTGTATGAAATGAAATAGGGGCGCAGCACTGTGAACTAAAATGCGCAGCAGCGCGAGCTCATGAATGAAACTTTTATGCAAAACAATGCAGAGATTGTAATGTTGTGTTTTTGTTGTTCACGGCATATATTATGAAATTCACACAGCAGTGTGAAGGTTAGTGTTGTTCATTGCATATGTAAGGTAAGTAAAAACGCAGTAGCGTGAAGAAACTTCTTCGTTGAGTGAAAACGAAAGGAATTCAAAATAGCCAATGTAATGTGTTGTTGTGTGAAGAAGGTAAGGGAAGCATGCAGCAGCACATGTGAAAAATACACAGCAGTGTAAACGTAATTTTTCCTCATTGTAATGCACAACAGTGCAGAGAAAGTTTTTTGTTCGTTAATATGAAATGTAATGCAGAACAACATATGTAAAAGAAATTTTCACACAGCAGTGAATGTGAGAGAAGTTTTTACACAAAGCAGTGTAAAAATATTTCCAGCAGAGACAGAGTAAAATTTTTCTGTGTCGAACTGAAGTGTTCCTGTGTAATCCCTCTGAGAGAGGAAGAAGCTTGTAACAACAGTTATTCTATTAATGAATGCAAGGTTTGTTTTTTGTGTGTGAAAATCTCTGTCTGCCCAGAAAACAATTTTTAGCTTCCTTGTGTTAAGATCCTGTGGAAAAACAGAGCATTGTTCTTTGTTCAGTTTTGTTTGGAATTATCCGAAATTCCCAACACAAATTGGTCAGAGAAACTGCTTGCCATAATGGTATCAATTTCCTAGTTTTGATTTCAATAGCGATGCTGGTAATTTCAATATGCTCAACTCCACAATGAGCTCCAGTGCGTTGCAGGCCACGTTGGATACCAGTAATAGCGCTTCGCAATACTCCCTAGAAAATATATCTGGAAGGTCATTGTTGAAGGAGAGTTTCAGGCTACACCATGGGAATAAGACCGCATCCTTCACTAGCTCATTCGTTTTCAATATTTAACCGAAGAATGGAAGTGGCGGCGAGGGTCTGGATTTTATCATAACTTTCGATGATTATTTAGCTGATAATAGCTATTGCGAATGGCTGGGACTATTCAACGCCTCCACTAATGGCAGTAGTAGTAGTAAGGTCTTAGCAATCGAGTTTAATACAATGAAAAGCCCAGGGACTAATGATCCCGATGGAAACCATGTAGGCGTTAATGTTAATGGAATAAATTCCATAAATTTTACGTCTCTCAACCAGGTCAATTTGACGGGCAATTACAACTACAACAATGACAACACAAACTACGATGTCCAGGCGTTGATTGAGTATGATGGATAAACGAAGAAGCTGGACGTGTATGTTGCAAAGAAGATTGATCTGATGCCCTATCGTCTCCTCATCATCGATCTGTCTACCATAACTAGAAGGCTTATTTTGTCTTTTCCGCCTCCATGGGTGTGGATACAGAGCTCAACTGTGTTAAATCTTGGAATTTCTCAATTGATCCCATGTCCTTGCCAAACAAGACATTAGTTATTGCTCTACCCATCTGCCTTTCCTTTGCAGTTGTCTTCATGATAAGTATTATAGTGTTTTTCAAGCGCTGTAAATCTCAGAAACAGGAAGAGGAAAGATATTTGAGGCGTTAGAGAAAATTTCAGGACAGCTATTCAAATTCAGCTACAGAGACCTGAAGAAGGCCACCAGTAACTTCAGTTCAGGCCACCAGTAACTTTAGCCCAGCGACCCTCCTTGGAGTTGGCAGCTTCGGAACCGTTTACAAAGGAATTCTTCTAGAGGGGAAAAATGTGGTAGCGGTCAAATGCAGAGATCAGCGTCATTAATCGCCTTCGCCATAAAAATCTAGTGCCACTGCTGGGGTGGTGCGATGAGAAAGGGGAGTTGATTATGGTTTATGAATACATGCCCGATGGTAGTCTGGATAAGCATATTTTTAATGATGATTTGGCTATCGAATTTCTTGATTGGGACTAGAGATACAACATTGTCTCAGGTGTGGCCTCAGCTCTTCTGTATCTCCACGAGGAATGCGAACATCAGGTGATCCACCGGGACATGAAAGGTAGCAACATAATGGTTGATTTCGAATACAATGCCTAGCTCGGCAATTTCGGCCTCTTCCATCTGATCGAACACGACCGGAGATCCTTCACAGCCACCGGTCTTGTCGGAACCATGGGCTACATCACACCCGAGGTCTTTCACACCAGGTGACCAATGGTGGAATCGGATGTGTTTAGCTTCGATGCTTTTGCCCTTGAGGTAACCTGCGGAAGGCCTCCAACATTTCACACTCCAGAATCGTTTGATCTGATTGGTTGGGTTTGGAAATTGTAAGGCGAGAACAGGCTCTTCAAAGCCGCTGACACTGGGCTGACCAATTTTGGAAGCATCAACGTTAACGAGGAGGACATCAAACGTTTGCTGTTGTTGGGACTTGCGTTTTCCAACCCGAATCCGGAGGACCATCCTAACATGAGGGAGGTTACCGAGATACAGGCTAGGACTATGCCTCCACCCGACGTGCCTCGAATTAGGCCGGTGTTCGTCTGGTGCCATATGGACTCCGATGTCAGTTTCGCAGCAGTAAGTGCTCTATTGTCGTCGTCTGATCTAATTGAATATGAAATAGGGAGGTGATTTTCAGCGGGGAATCGAACATCCCGGCTGAAAGACATTGCCTACTCTTTAATTGGCATTGGAGCTGAATCCCAATATTGCGCATGTTGAAATCTAATTTCAAACTGTTGCGTTATCACTTCAGAAAACTACATGTTTTTTCCTTGCGGTGCGATGAGATCGCAGATTGCAAATTGCATGCATGCTTGGAGCTTTCATCTATTCACTTGATTTCTTCCAATTGCGATGTTGCGATGCGATTTGATCGCAAATTGAAAATCACACCATATGTTAGTGCTCTGTTTTTCTTCTTCCGCCGAATGCGATTGTGCGATGTGATCAAATCACAAATCACACGAAGTACAGACCTGCAACATGAAATTGACGTGGAGTAGAAGTTTTTCATTTTGACCGACAGTTTCCGTAAAAGTAATCAATGTAAATTTATTGTGATAGGTAAGAGTTGGTAAGATCTTTAATTTTATTATTTTTTTTTACGAAAGGTATGGGCACAATTCAACGGATTGTTATGTTTTTTTTTGGTTAAAACATGCAATGTTTTTTTTTGTGTATATGATATGACACGCACAGAAGTGTGAAGAGGGTGAAAAACAAGGGTAGCATGTGAGTGAAAATAAAAGGGGAAATTCGCAGCAGCAAATGAATGTAATTGTTGTTGAATATGGCAATGTAATGGAAGCACGCTGGTGTGCAATGGAAAATTTTTCTTCTGTTGTTTTGTTGAAAACAAAAAAAAGGAAGAATGCACAACAATGCAAATGAATGTAAGAAATGTTTTTTTTTACACAACAGCGTAAAGAATGAAGAAACAGAGCAGTTAAGTTTTATGAGACAGAGTAATTTTTTTTTGTGCATCTGAAGCAGTTCTGTTGGTGTAATCCCTTTGTGAGAGGAAGAATTTTGTATCAGGCATTTTATTAATGAATACAAGTTTGATTTGTATGTGAAAACTCTGTCTACTCAGAATTTTTTTTTGCTTCCCTGTGTTAAAGATCCTGTGGCGAAAACAGAGCATTGTTATTTGTTCAGGTTTTTGTTTGAAATTACCAGAAATTTCCAACATGGTATCAGAGCTTGTCCAAGCTCTTTGAAGGTGTCAAAGAAGTTGAAGGAAGGTTTCTTGCTGTAGCAGCGTCTCCAGCAGAGTGAAACTCAGTCAAGAAAGGTTTCAGGTATTTCTCAAAGTTTTTTTTGTGTTGTTGTTGAAGACAATGAGTTATTTTAATACACATTCAAAGCATTTTAAAGCATACTTAAGGAGTGCAAGAATGGCTAGCACCAGCACCAGCACTAGCATGGTTATGTTTAATACTCAACTCCCACAGTTTAATGGGAAAAGCTATGACTATTGGGCAATAACCATGAGAGCCCTATTTGCCTCACAAGATTTATGGGAACTTGTTGAATATGGGTTTGAAGAACCAGCAGATGAAAATGAGTTTAACAGATTAACTCAGGAAGAGAAAGATTTGTTGAAGAGCAATAGGAAGAAGGATTCCAAAGCCCTCATATTTTTATATAAGCAGTGCATGAGAGTGTGTTTCCAAGGATAGCAACAGCCAAGACATCTAAAGAAGTATGGTAAACTCTCAAGACAACCTATCAAGGCATGGAATAAGTGAAGACAGCAAAACTATAGTTGCTGAGGAGAGATTTTGAGAATCTATGCATGAAGGAGTCACATAATATTGACTCATTCTTCACACATGTGATTGGCCTAGTCACATAGATAAGGTCTCATGGAGAAATTCTTGAAGAAAGGAGGATTGTGGAGAAACTATTGAGGGTCCTACCCTCAAAGTTTGATGTGATTGTCACTACCATAGAAGAGACAAAGGATCTCTCAAAATTTTTAGTTGATGAACTTCATACATCACTGGTAACACATGAGCAGAGGTTGAGTAGAAATGAAAAGTCATCTCTAGAGCAAGCCTTCAAGACCCAGATGTCCTTTGGAAGAGGAAGAGGTCAAGGCAGACGAAACAAGAGAGGAAGAGGCAGAAGCCAAAACAAAAGTGGAAGAAACAATCCAGCAAATGCTCAAGGAAGAGGTAGCAATCCAAATCAGAACCAAGGCCAAGGTAGCAGTCAACAAAGTGGACAACATCATGCTCAAGGACAAAGGTATGAAAAATCCAATGTCCAATGCTATTATTGTAAAAAATATGGGCACTATGCCAATGAATGTAGGAAGAAATAGCATGATATGAACAATAGATCTAGTGCAAATATCACTAGAGAAAATATCAACCAAGATAATGTATTCTTAGCTTGTAATATGGCTGAAACAAACAGTGAAGACATATGGTTTCTAGACTCGGGTTGCAGCAACCATATGACAGGAAACATAGCCCTATTTTCTGCTTTAGATCAAAGTGTGAAGTCACAAGTCACACTTGGAACTGATAGTAAAGTTTCAGTTATGGGTAAAGGAGAAGTTAAAATATTTACAAAGAAAGGTGAAAAGAAAACCATAGCAGATGTCTATTATTTTCCTGGAATGAAGTGTAACCTCTTAAGTATTGGACAACTTGTTCAAAAGGGTTACAATGTTTTCTTTGTGAATGATGTATGCACCATCATGGATAGAGAACCCAGCAAAAGATGTATTGCTAAAGTAAAGATAACGAAGAACAGGATGTTCCCTCTCAGAATAAGGGAAGATTTGAAAAATAAAGAAGTAATTGCAGCAGTTACCCAAGAGGCTCTCCAAAATGTACCAACGGATGAAAATTGGTTGTGGAATTTGAGATTGGACATCTCAACTTTGGAGGTCTTAACTTGCTAAGCAGAAAAGGAATGGTAAGAGGATTACCATTAATAAAGAAACCGGATAGCCTTTGTGAAGGTTGTATATTGGGAAAACAACACAAAGAAAGTTTTCCATCAGGGAAAAGCATAAGGGCAAAGGCACGCTTAGAAACTATCCACTCAGATTTATGTGGACCAATGCAAGCTTCATCACTTGCAGGCAGCCAATATTTTCTAGAAGAAAAACTTGGGTTTATTTCCTGAAGAACAAAAGTGAAGTGTTTGAAAAATTTTGCAATTTCAAAGCACTTGTGGAAAATCAAAGTGGGCTGCACATCAAAGTTTTGAGAATTGACAGAGGAGGTGAGTATATCTCCAAAGAATTCCTACGGTTTTGTAGAGAAAATGGAATACACAAGCAATTTACAGCAATGTACACTCCGCAGGAAAATGGAGTTGTTGAAAGGAAGAATAGAACAATCATGGATATGGCGAGGAGCATGCTAAAGGCAAAGAATTTTCCAAATGATTATTGGGATGAAGCTGTACACTGTGTATTATATATTTTGAATAGGTGTCCTACAAAAGCAGTCATGAACAAAGTGTCGGAAGAAGCATGGAGTGGGAGAAAGCAAGAAGTCACCCAAATGAAAGTTTTTGGATGTGTGGCTTATGCACACATTCCAGATCAGCTAAGGAAGAAGTTGGAAAGCAAAGGGGAGAAGTGTATTTTCATTGGATACGGTGAGGAATCCAAAGCTTACAGGTTGTATATCTCATCTACCAAGAAGTTTCTTGTGAGTAGAGATGTTCAATTCATTAAGGAGGAAGCTTGGGATGGAAGCGGAGAGAAAACAGTAAATGTTAAAAACTGTTTGTCTCATGATGAAGATGATGATGAGATGGCTGAAATGCATCCCCAAATAGCAGTGCCAACACAAGGGAAGCAAGAGACACCCTTGAGGAGAATTGGGAGTGCTTCTCCAAGCACACCACAAGGAGGAAATTCAAGTGCTTCTTCAAGCACTTGCACACCGAATGAAAGAGGTAAGAAGTTCAGAAATTTAAGTGACATTTATGATGAAGGTATGAATCCTTTATTTACTTTATATTGCCATGTTGATGACCCTATTCATTTCGAAGATGCAATTAAAAATAAGAAATGGATAGAAGCTATGGATGAGGAGATCAATGCCATAGAAAGAAACAAGACATGGGATTTGGTTGAGCTACCAAAAGATAAAGAAGTTATTGGAGTTAAATGGGTCTACAAGACCAAAAGTAATGTTGAAGGCAAGATAGAAAGGCACAAGGCAAGACTAATTGTCAAGGGATACAAGCAGTAGTATGGGAAAGATTATTTGGAAACTTTGGCACCGGTTGCAAGAATGGAAACCGTGAGAGCAGTGTTGTCCATAGCAGCACAAAACAAGTGGAAATTTTACCAAATGGACGTGAAGTCAGCATTCCTAAATGGAGTGTTAATGGAAGAGGTTTACATTGAGCACCCTCCATGCTATGAGAAGAAAGGCCAAGAGCACAAAGTGTGCAGATTGAAGAAAGCTCTTTATGGGCTGAAGCAAGCACCAAGAGCATGGTACAACAGGATAGACTCCTATCTACAAGAAAATGGATTTGAAAAGTGTGAGGGAGAACCTACCCTCTATATCAAAGAAAAATATGGTAAAATTCTAATTGTTGTGTTAAATGTTGATGATGTTATTTTCACAGGTAGTGATGAATATCTCATTGAAAATTTCAACGCAGTCATGAAAGAGGAATTTGAAATGAATGACATGGGTTCGCTGAGATACTTCTTAGGAATAAAAGTAGAACAAAGTGGAAATGGGATTTTTATCTGACAAACAAAATATGTAAATGAAGTATTGGAAAGATTTAACATGCAGAAGAGCAAGGCAACAATCACTCCCACAGTAATGGGATTAAAACTCAGCAAAGAGGACAGCAGCAAGGATTTTAATCCTAGCTTGTATAAGAGCATAGTTGGCAGCCTAATGTATTTCACTGCAACTAGGCCAGATATAATGTTTGCTATTAGTTTAATTTCCAGATACATGGAGAGGCCAAAAGAAGCACATTGGCAGGTAGAAAAAAGAATTCTTAAAGGTACTAAAAGGTTTGGGATTTTATATACTGTCTCAGAATGTTTAGATTTAATTGGATACACTGATAGTGATTGGGCTGGAAGTGTAGATGATCAAAAAAGAACATCTGGTTATGTTTCTCACATGGGTTCAAGAGCCATTTCATGGGCTTCTAAAAAGTAGCCTATTGTAGCATTGTCTACAACAGAGGCAGAATATGTGGCAGCTACAGTAGTAGCATGTCAAGTAGTTTGGATGAGAAGGATGCTAAGGAGCCTATGCCAACAGCAAGCAAAACCAACGATTATTTTTTGTGACAATAGCTCAGCTATTGCCCTGTCCAAGAATTCTGTGTTTCACAAATGAATGAAACACATTGATACAAGGTTCCATTACATCAGAGAATTGGTGAACAATGGAGAAATCGTTTTACAACATTGCGGAAATCAAGAACAGGTTGCGGACATTTGACCAAGCCTTTGGGACAGAAATTCTTTGAGTTCTTAAGAAAATGTCTGGGTATGATTGATAACCCAGCAGTTGAAATTAAAGGGAAGTGTTGAAATCTAATTTGAAACTACCGCGTTATCACTTCAGAAAACTACATGTTTTTTCGTTGCGATGTGATGAGATCGCAAATCCCATGCATGCTTGGAGCCTCCGTCTGTTCACTTGATTTCTTCCGATTGCGATGTTGCAATGCGATCTGATTTCAAATCGCAAATCGCACCATATGTTAGTGCTCCGTTTTTCTTCTTCCACTAAATGCGATTGTGCGATGCGATCAAATCACAAATCGCATGAAGTACAGGCCTGCAACATGAAATTGACGTGGAGTAGAAGTTTTTCATTTTGACCGACAGTTTCCGTAAAAGTAATCAATGTAAATTTATTGTGATAGGTAAGAGTTGGTAAGATCTTTAATTTTATTATTTTTTCACGAAAGGTATGGGCACAAGTCAACGGATTGTTATGTTTTTTTTTTGTTAAAACATGCAATGTTTTTTTTTGTGTATATGATATGACACACACAGAAGTGCGAGGAGGGTGAAAAACAGGCGCAGCGTGTGAGTGAAAACAAAAGGGGAAATTTGCAGTAGCGAATGAATGTAATTGTTGTTGAATATGGCAATGTAAGGGAAGCACGCTGGTGTGCAATGTAAAATTTTTATTTTGTTGTTTTGTTGAAAACAAAAAAAACGAAGAACGCACAACAGTGCGAATGAATGTAAGAAATGTTTTTTTTACACAACAATGTAAAGAATGAAGAAATAGAGCAGTTAACTTTTATGAGACAGAGTAATTTTTTTTTGTGCATCTGAAGCAGTTCTGTTGGTGTAATCCCTCTGTGAGAGGAAGAAGTTTGTATCAGGCATTTTATTAATGAATACAAGTTTGATTTGTATGTGAAAACTCTGTCTGCTCGGAATTTTTTTTGCTTCCCTGTGTTAAAGATCCTGTGGAGAAAACAGAGCATTGTTCTCTGTTTAGGTTTTTGTTTGAAATTACGAGAAATTTCCAACAACGCAACCAATGTATTATCCTAGGTGATTTTTGTTTTGTTTTTTGGACAGAAAACAGGTATTGTGTTCATGTAGTAAATATTTAATGTTCAAAATATATCATATGTTTAATTTCAGTCAGAATTTCTATG
The DNA here is from genome assembly GCA_000404065.3 of Pinus taeda. Taxonomy (NCBI): domain Eukaryota; kingdom Viridiplantae; phylum Streptophyta; class Pinopsida; order Pinales; family Pinaceae; genus Pinus; species Pinus taeda. The sequence goes on from APFE030550957.1 coordinate 23,548, forward strand.
TATTTCCTATAAAAATAATAGTCATAACACAAAAAAAACCAACCGCAAGTGAAATTTGTAAATTTTGTGGAAACTAACCTTCCAACGTTTCGGTCCTCTACGTGATACCATAGTGGGGATCATCTAGTTCTTTTCGATTTTTATTTATGTGGCTTTATTGTCACTTTGCAACTCATTACTATTTTACTGTCACTTTGCAACCCATAAATGTTTTGTCTCTTCACACATGGTTTTAGTGTCTCTTTGCAACTCATGACTATATTTAGTGTCACTTTGCAACCCATAAATGTTTTATCTCTTCACACAAACAACTAATACTTGCACAAACACATTTTTCCTATAAAAATTTACAAACAACTAATACTTGCACAAACACATTTTTCCTATAAATACGGAAAAAACAAGGGGTTTATTAAAAAGTGTTTTTAATGTTTTTAAAAAATGCCTTGAAAAATGAGAAATGATTTTTATATTTATAAAGGAAAAAAAGGTTTTATTTAAAGGGGTTTATTAAAAAGAGTTTTTAATTTTTTTTAAAAAACTTTGAAAAATAAAGGTTTTATAAATACGGTTTCCATGAACTTCTAGCTGCAACTTTCATTGTTAACAAGGAAGACTTATGATATGTGGTCTTTTAAGATGGAAACTATGTTACGAGCTTAAGGTGTTCAGAATTATATCAAGATTGAATTTGATAAACCTGCATACGTTGCGGTAGAACAAGTCTTCACAATGCATAGAGGGATCAATTGAGGCTAGCAAAACAAAGTATGCACATGCATTGAAACTTATCTAAGAAGTAGTGGATGAACCAGTATTGCAAAAAACTATGATTACATTTTCGATAATGTCAACAAGGGAGATTTTGGTGACGAGCTATTAAGGCATGACCAAAGTTTATATCTTAAGTTGCAAAATATTACGAAAGAATTTGAAATTCTACAAATGAAAGAAACAAATAACATCGATTTGTTCGTGAATTGGATTCTAACCATTGTAAATTAATTAAAAATTTACGGTGATGACATTAAAGATCAAACAATGGTTGAAAATGTTCTTAGATCTTTGCCTACTAAATTTGAAGCAGTAGTAGTAGCTATTGAAGAAGCCAATGATTTGGTATCACTAATAGTTGATGAATTTATGGGAACACTTCTATCCCATGATGTGTGGATAGACATAAATGAGGACTCCTTAATAAAAAAATGCTTTTAAAAGTAAGTTTATATCTCAAGAGACAAAGGCCAAGATTGACGTAGAGGTAGAGGTGGAAGAAACGGTGGTCAAAGAGATGGTAAAGAAGAGTAAGAACAAGAGAATGGATGCAACAACAAAAGCTTCAACAAAAATCAAGGAGTCAATAAATCAAAGGCGAGATGTTATTATTGTAATAAATTTGGTCACTCTACCCATGATTGTAGGAAGAGGATGGTTGACTAAGGAAAGGAAAGAAAAAATGTAACTACAAAAAAGTGTGACTACATGTTCCTAGCTTGTCATACTATCCTTGAACCCTATCATGATGTTTGGTTATTAAACAATGGTTGTAGTAACCAAAATAATGACAACAAAAATATGGTTTCAAATCTAGATGAATTGTTCAAGACAAAGGTAAAAATGAGGACTGACAAGATTGTGGATGTAGATGGAAAAGGAATGGTCAACATTCTAGCCACGTACATGAAGCAAATTAATATCATGCACTATGTTCTTGGCCTAAATCATAATTTGGTAAGTGTTGATCACACTAGTAAAAAATGTGATATTAGTGACTACACAACTAAAAACGTTAGTCACCACAATTATTTCAAGTGAATTACTACTAAATTAGAGAAATTTTAAGGGACCCAATGATCTGAATTGGATCATCAAACAATTCCATGATTGTTAAGAATGAATGTCAGACTTGATGAAATCTTATAGCTATGAGAAATAACTCTGAATAATGATAATTTGTAGCCAGCATGGAGCAACGAGGACCTTCGGTCAAAGCGCGTTGACCGTTGGCCCATGGAGACTGCGCATGGTGCAAAAATGGCAGTTGGGAAGCTCAAACTCAGAAACGGAGGTTGTTTCTAATACGCAATTAGTGCCTGGGCAAAACCCCTCAAGAAGGAAAAGCCCCTAGTGCTTGGTCACAAGGGAAACTAGAAAACTGTGGGAAAGCACTAAAACCGACAGGCGGGTCCTACACTCAAAACCGGCAGAATATGGGAAGCATTTTGGGTGGTAAGTGGGTTTGGCCTAAGACCCAGGGATTCCATACACCGAGTGACTGGTGTCCAGTGGGGAGAGAGGAAAAATCGCTTACATCGCAGACTAACAATCGAGCAACTCAACCACACGATATAAGTGAGGATCGTAGGATCTGGGGGCTCCAGATCAAATGATGAAGGTTCAACCTGATGGATGACCAGACCTGAGGGAGAAATAAACCATGACACATAAATATTTGAAGTTCGATTTGACCAATGAGTTGACAAAAGGATCTGTTTCACATGCATGTGGGAAATAATGGAAAAAACGACCATTCAGGAAGAACTGACACTCAGTTCACAAGAAGAAAGGTGGCCACCTCTTTGCTAAGCATTACACAACAATGATGATGTAGGCAGAGAAGTCCCAGTGGAGAGGGGCAGGAAATTCAGAGAGTTGGGAAGCTGAATCGAATAGTCGAGGAATGAATTGGTTTTATAGCCACGAGATGACATAGAAAAGACAGAGATACAGTGAGGCAGAGAAGTAGTGAAGAAGCCGAAGGCTGAGAGACACAGAAATAAAGGAAAAATTATAGAGAACAGAGAAGCGAATCTGACCATCAAAGTAAGAGCAACATCAAGTAGACAGAGACCAATTGAGGTCGAAATTTAGTAAGGGGAGTTTGTGAACTCCAAGGACCTGTAATTTCCAAGTGTCATCCTACTGATCATCCTTTGTCAAGTGAGACTCATATTGAGCTCCTTATTGTAAGACTTTGCTTTGAAAACATAATAAAAAGGCCACCACTGAAAGCTGGACCAGGAGACGTAGCACAGGTGGATCGGGTGAACTCCTTATTAGATTTTGTTATGTTTTTGTTTTGCTTACTGTGATCTCCTATTGTTTCAAGCATTTTTTTATTTTGCAATCCTATCTATCCATTGCCTAAGGTAGCATAGACACACACACCAGCACATGAGTCTGTAATACTTCATTAATTTCCTAGGGTCGCCTAGGGGTGATTTCAGATCAAGTGGTACCAGAGCTATAGGTTGTTAAGGTTAGACAAGCTTGTGCTAGATTTAGCTGTTGAATGTTAACTAGATCAAAGCTCAAATTAGGAGAAAGAAAGTTGGTCCAAGCTAATCTTGAAATTGGAAGACTCTGCCCTCAAAAGACAATGTCGGAGGAAGGTTTTGTGGGGCAGACCCTCAATTTATAGATAGTTTCCTGGGCATAAGGTCCATGGTAGAGGAAATGTATACGGACTTTAGAAAACATAAAGATGAAGATTCATCGGGCTCCAAACAAGATAAAGGAGAAGAAGATTCTCTCCTCCATGACCACTCAAAAGGAAAAGGGAAAGAATAAAACTTTCTCACACCTCCTAATATCCTTGAACATAAAAAGAAGGCATCTTTGATTAAACTAGATGTTCAATTTGATTTACCAATATATGATGGAGAGTTGAATGCAGAAAATCTAGACAACTAGATTAGACAAATTAATGTTTATTGCAGAGTGCAGAGTGTTGATTTAGACAAGAGAAAGATTCAGCTGGCCAGCCTACGCCTTGGAGACACTGCCTTAGTTTGGTGGGAAGGCAGGACCCAAGCTGACATGACGAGACATGGTAAGACTCTTTCTGTCTTGAGTGAATTTGTTTCTGCAATAGAAAATCAGTTCTATCCACTGGCCTACATGCAAAAAGCCATGATGAGCTAGAAAACGCTTCATCAATTGAAAGGGCAAAGTGTACAAGGTTACACCCAAGAAATTAGGAAGGGAGATTTGATTGTAGGAATCTCATTAGACTCACCTGAGACTCCATTGAAGTACATCGGTGGTCTACATAGCTACATGAGGCACATTATCCTCATGTTTAATCCCACTAGTATAGATGAGGTATCTGTTCAAGCTAAGCATCTAGAAGTTAGAGAAAAGAATAGAAACCTAGAAGTTGGGGGATGATCCCAACCCACTACAAGCAAGAATAAGGAGAAAAGAAAACAAAAATGGAAAGCAAGGAAGGCCAACACTGCATAGAAAAGCAAGTCTTCATGCACTCATTGTAAGAAGGATGGGCATGATGATGAGCACTGTTGGATTTTTCATCCAGAGCTAAGAGCTAAGAAGTTCGAGGGCAAGAAGAAGAAGAATATTGTAGCTATTTAGAAAGACTTGGGGTTAGACTTAGGAAATGAAACAGCCATTGCAGCCATAGGTATAAAAGGTAAGAATTATGAAGCATCTACTAGTAATTTTGCACAATCTACTATTGATGAAGAAAATGAGATAAAAAGGCATGAGATTTTCCATATTCGAGTTATTTCCAAACATCAACAGATTGATACTTTATTTGATAGTGGCTCACAAGTAAATTTAATTTCTCAAGAAACTATAAATAAGTTGGGATTACTGACTACACCTCACAAGAAACCATACCCATTAGGATGGTTAAGTGATAAAGCACAACTACAAGTGACTAAACAATGCAAACTCAAGTTTTCTTCAGCATTTATAGATGAGGTTGAGTTAGACGTAATTCCTTTGGATATATGTGGAATTGTTTTAGGAAGTCCTTACTTGTATGACATAAAAGCTATTTTCTATGGAGTTGAGAACATGTATCTACTCATTAAAGATGGAATTGAATACTTTGTAATAGCTCATAAGCTCAAGAATAATTACACTCTCATAAACTCAGGGAAGATGAAACGAATTACAAATTCATGAAAACAATTTTTACTGATGGTTGTAAAGGAAAAGAAACCTGATAAAACCAATGTATTTGAGGGTTGTGATGCTAAACAGCATGCTGATTTAGAAAAAGTTGTTTCAGATTATGATATCTTGTTTCAAGAACCTAAAGGTTTGCCACCCAAAAAGGAAATAGTGCGTGATATTAATTTGCAGCAAGATGCTCCATTTCCAACATTGGAATATACAGGTTGTCCTCTTTAGAGAATGCATAAATCAAGAAGCAGGTGCAGGAGTTGCTCGAGAAGGGGCTCATCAGACCTAGCACATCACCATGTGGGTCTCCAATCATTTTGGTGACAAAGAAAGATGGCTCGTGGAGGTTATACATTGATTATTAAGCATTGAATAAGATAACAATAAAAAATCGTTATCCCCTTCCTTGCATAGATGATCTATTATATCTGTTGAAAGAAACTATTTATATTTCCAAATTAGACTTGCAGAGTGGAGATCATTAGGTCAGAGTTGTAGAACAAGATGCATGGAAGACTGCTTTCAAAACAAAGCAGGGATTGAATGAGTGGTTGGTTAGCCTTTTGGCTTAACTAATGCTCTTGCTACTTTCATGAGAATAATGAATGATGTACTTAGACCTTTTCTTAATGATTTTGTTATTGTATATCTCAATGACATTCTGATCTTTAGCAAGACATGGGAAGAACATTTAAAACATGTTAGGCAGACACTAGATGTTTTCAAAAGAGAAAAAAATTATGTTAAACTCTCAAAATGTGAATTTGGCAAAACAACTTTGAATTATTTGGGACATATAGAAGGGGGTGGTGAATTGAAGATAGATCCCTCTAAGGTGGTAGTCATTGTAAACTAACCTAAACCAAAATCTGCTATGGAAGTTAGGAGCTTCTTAGGAGCAACACAATATTGGAGAAAGTTCATTTCTAATTTTTCCTTAATTGCATCTCCCTTACATGCTTTAACAGGATTGAACAAGGTGTTTCAGTGTGGAGGCAAATAGCAGAAAGCCTCCGACACCTTGAAAGAAAAGATTAGTACTGCACTAGTACTAGCACTGCCAGATCTTCAAATACTGTTTGAGATCCAAACAGATGCCAGTGACTATGCCATGGGAGCAGTGTTGACACAACACGATAAACCCATATGTTATCATTTTGAGACATTTAATTCTACAATAGTTAACCATCCCACATATGATAGAGAATTGTATGCATTAGTGTAGAGTGTGAAAAAGTGAAAACATTACTTAATGGGAAAAGAAACAGTTATACATACTGATCATCAACCACTTCAATATCTACACTCTCAAACTAAGTTGCAGCAATCAAGACACTATAGATGGATGGGTTTCCTACAACAGTTTCATTTTTTCATTAGATATAAAAAGGGCATACATAATAAAGTTGCAGATATGTTATCTAGACCCATTATAAATGCATCTACTATACTTAAGCATAATTTTGTGCTACATGAGAGCTACATTGAACAATATGCTCAAGATATACACTTTAAAGATGTATATGCAACTTTAAGTCAAGGAAAACAAGTAGAAGAATTGGATTATCATATTAAGGACCGACTCTTATATCATTGTGGGAAGCTATGCATTCCACAAACTTAAAGAGTAAAGATAATTTGAGAAGCACACACTTCTCTAATATCATGTCACGTTGGGGTAAGTAAAACAATTGCATAGCTGCAAAGATTTTGTTATTGGCCAAAAATGAATGAGACAGTTTCCAGATATGTAAGAAGGTGTACTATGTGTGCTAAAAGCAAGCCCAACAATCGAAAACTAGGCTTGTACACTCCTTTACCAATTCCTTCTCATCCTTGGGAAAGTGTTTCCATGGAATTTGTTGGAGTATTGCCTAAATCTAGGAAAGGTCATGACTATCTATATGTTGTTGTGGATAGGTTTAGCAAAATGTATATTTTGATACCTTGTAATAAACATATTACAACTAAACAAACTACAAAACTGTGCTCTCAACATGTATGGGTTCATTTTGGATTACCCACTTCCATTATATCTGATCAAGACATCTGATTTGTGGGAAAGTTTTGGTCAAGTCCGTGGAAACTGATGGACACCAAACTAAAGAAAAGCACAACTTTCCATCCACAAACTGATGGCCAGGTAGAAGTAGTAAATAGGAAAATGATCTAGTTGCTCAAGGGATATTGCAGCAAGCATCCTAAGTGTTGGGATGAACATTTGTGTTATGTGCAGCATGCTGACAATCGAGCCAAACATTCTTCCACATAGAGATCCCTTTTGAGACATGTTTTGTTTTCACACCTAGGTCTCCCTTGGATTTTTTCTTTGGTAAGGACACAACAATTGAGGGACACAACAATGTGGAAGGGGCAACTAGGTTCATTGAACAAATCCAAGAGATCCATCAGGTAGTACAAAAATAGCTGGAAAAGAGCCAGGCCAAATGTAAGGCAAGGCATGATAAGCATCGTATGGAGCATAGTTTCCAAGTTGGTGATCATGTCTAGCTATATATTAGCAAGGACAAGATGCAAGGTGAAGGCAAAAAGATAAAACAATAAGGTATGGACCTTTCAGGATCCTTGAGAAAATTGGTGAGAATGCTTTTCGCCCTGATTTTCCAGCTTATATGCACATCTACTCAGTCGTCAATGTAGATAGCTTGAGACTATTTGAACCTTCGTCAATCGAAGATCTTGAAGAAGAGAGTCAATTGCCTTCTATTGATTACCTGCTACCTGAATATCTTAATGAATTACAGGAAGACACAATTCTGGACAGGAAGTTGAGAACGACGCACAGAGGAGACGTTGAGTACCTCAGGATCGGGCTCAGGGGTTCAAAGCCAAGCAATGCAAAATGGATAGAGACTGGACAGGTGAGAAAGTTGTATCCTCACTTAGTCAATGCTTGAAAACCAACTTTTGGTGGTCCAAAAGCTTTTTTAGTGGGAAGGTCGTGATCCGAATTAGATCCTCAAACAATTCCATGATTGTTAAGAATGAATGTCATACTTCAAGAGATCTTATAGCTATTAGAAATAACCTCTAAATAATGATAATTTGTAGCCAAAACAGAGCAACGAGGACCTTTAGTCAAAGCGTGCTGATCATTGACCAATGGAGACTGCGTATGGTGCAAAAATGGCAGTTGGGAAGCTCAAACCCAGAAATGGAGGTTGTTTCTGATATGCGAGCGCTAATCACGTATTGCTGGGCAAAACCCCTAAAGAAGGAAAATCCCTAAGCACTTGGTCACAAAGGAAACAAAAAAACCAAGGGAAAGCGCTAAAACCGACAAGCGGGTCCCGCGCTAAAAACCAACAGAGTACTGGAGGAATTTCAGGCAGTAAGTGGGTTTGGTCGAAGATCTAGTGATTCCATACATCGAGTGATGCATGTCCGGCGAGGAGAGAGAAAAAACTGCTTACATTGCAGACTAACAATTGAGCAACTCAATTGTGCAATATAACCGAAGATTGTAGGATCTGGGGGCTCCAGATCAAACGGTGGAGGTTCAACATGATGGATGGCTGGACCCGAGGGAGAAATAAACTATGGTGCATAAAGATTTGAAGTCCAATTTAACCAATGAGTTGACAAAAGGATCCGTTTCACACGCATCTAGGAAATAATGGAAAAGTTTACCATTCAAGAACAACTGACATTTAGTTCGCAAGAAGACAGTTGGCCACCTCTCTGAAAAGCATTACACAACAATGATGATGTAGGGCAGAGAAGTCCCAGCGGATAGAGGTAGGCGATCCAGCGAGCCAGGAAGCCAAAACGAACAATCGGGGAATGAACTGGATTTAAAGCCATGAGCTGACAGAGACAAGATAGAGAGACAGTGAGGCAAAGAAGCAGTGAAGAAGTTGAAGGCTGAGAGACACAGAAAGAAAGGAAAAATTGTAGAGAACAAAGAAGCCAAGATGACCATCAGAGTAAGGGCAGCATCAAGTAGACATAGACCAATTGAGGTAAAAATTCAGTAAGGGGAGTCTATGAACTCCAAGGACCTGGGATTTCCAAGTGTCATCCTACTAATCATCCTTTGTCAAGTGAGACTTAGATTGAGCTCCTTATTGTAAGACTTTGCTTTGAAAACATAATAAAAATGCCACCACTGAAAGATGGACCAAGAGATGTGGCCGAGGAGGATTGAGTGAACTCCTTATTAAATTTTGTTATGTTTTTTGTTTTGCTTACTGTGATCTATTACTATTTCAAGTGTCTGTTTATTTTGCAATTTTAACGATCTGTTGCCTAAGATAACATAGACACACACAGTAGCACATGAGTTTGTAATACCTTCATTAATTTCCTGAGGTCACCTAGGGGTGATTTCAGATCACCCAACTAAAAATGGCTAAATTAAATGACTAAGTCAGTCTATGGATAAAATATATGACTAGATAATAAGTGACCCAACTAAATGCAACTAACTTATTAAGTGATTAATTTTGTTCAGGGTTAAAATATATGACTAGATAATAAGTGACAAAATTGAAAATGATTAACGTAAATGACTACAATAGTCCAAGAATAAAAATATGACCAACTAACAAGTACAACAAGTGTATGAATTAGTCATTTATTCTAATCATTTTTAATTGTGTCACTCAGGAAATGGAAATTGAAATTTTAATACTGAATAGTAAATTTCACTAAATTTTAACACTGTAGATGGATTCAGAGACCCCTTTAAATTGACTCATGTTGGGTCCCCATAATACTAGTGATTACCCCATTACTATTGTAGTTGTACCCCTTATTAATATTGGTGTGCCCCTATTGTGCCCATATTGTTACTATTGTGCCCCATAGAAGCCCCCTATTGTTATTATTGTGCCCTTACATTATTATTGTTATGTAGGCTCTAATTATGTTATGACCCCTTAGACTCCTATATATAGAAAGGAGGTCTTTTCATTTGTATCATCCAAGAATTGTTCATTTATGTAATGTAAAGGAGGTTGCCCCCTCTAAGAGACAGAATTCTAAAGCATTGATCTATCTTTTCTATCTTTTCTTGAGCTGGTTTCATAACATTTGGTATCAGAGCTTTGGATTCTAGGGTTTCACTGTTCCAAATAGGTCATCATGGAATTTTCACTATAACGTTTTTCTGCGACGTTTCAGAAGTTAAAAAAAAACCCATTTGAGAATATGTCGCACTAAATCTCGAGTCCAAATTTCAGAGTATTTTGCGCTATAATTGCAGAGATATGATCTGAGTAAGTTGGTCTTTTTGCAGACTCCTGAGTTACATTCCAAACAGGTGACCTAGGGAAAATTGTCATAATGTTTTATCTGCGCATTGGATTGAAATTTCGTAAAATGGTGTAGAAATAGGACGGACTGTAGTTTCTTCTATATATTTCTCAAAGCCATAGGTCAAAACAGTGACTCGTGGAACATCGTACAAGTTCACTCTACTGAATTAGTATATAATTAGGTCACTGTGGGAGATTTGGCATAACTCTTCATTGGAGAATCCAATTGGGGTCAGACTAGTGGCATTGGAAAGAGGACACAGAGTGCTACCATAGGTTGTGATTTCAGAATTGGATGATCGAAAATTACAGAGATACATCAGAACAATATCAAGCTCCTACAAAGTGAAAAAATGTGTGTATATTTTTAAAATCTTTTCTTAAGCTTGGTTTGAAAAATTATTTTGAAGGAATTCAAAGGGCATAGTGAAGAATTATTATCAGTAATTGATGCCCCGAAGAAAGAAAATGGAAACACCGGGTAGGCAACCTGAAAGATCTAGCATGACTCATGAAGAAGAGGAAGAAATGCAACATGATATATCAAAATTACGAGACCAAGTGCAACAAGTGTCACTTGCACAAAAAGGAACAGAAGCTAAGATGAATGATGTGGTAGCCAAGATGAACGACGTGGAAGCTAAGATGGATGATTTGAAGATAGATTTGAAGACAGACATGGAAGAATTGAAGATAAATATGAATAATTTGCTACAAGAAACGATCACTAAGGGTGAAAGGGTAGTAAAGGAAACTCATGATGAGAACAAAAGAAATGTTAATCATGATTCCATAGACTCTAATGTTGGATCGAAGACCCACCATATTCCAAAAATCGATATGAGGAAGTTTGATGGCAAGGATCCCACAATATGGATATTACAGATGGAGCAATTTTTCAATCTCAATAATGTGCAAAACACACAAAAGGTATGTATGGCAACTTTATA
>APFE030550957.1:36627-60288 GCA_000404065.3 Pinus taeda
TATTATTGTTATGTAGGCTCTAATTATGTTATGACCCCTTAGACTCCTATATATAGAAAGGAGGTCTTTTCATTTGTATCATCCAAGAATTGTTCATTTATGTAATGTAAACTAGGTTGCCCCCTCGAAGAGGCTAAATTCTAAGGCGTTGATCTATCTTTTCTATCTTTTCTTGAGCTGGTTTCATAACAACTCCTTTATAGATAAAGTAGTCTCTAAATCCATCTACAATGTTAAGTTTTAGGTAGATGGATTCAACGCCCCCCTTAAAAGCGGTCTATGAATCCATCTATAATGCTAAAATGATAACAATTATATACAATCTAAAGTATAAGTTTGTAGTATAGAATAGTTTTATGCTCCCTTTGGAAGGAGGGACAATAAAGAGAGTTTGAAACTGATATAGCAAGGTTTTAAGGGTTAATAAGAATTTGTTCCTAACATTTTAGAGAGACAACACACTGTTTGTTGTGGGGTTTTTGTGGTGTTCTTACATACCATTGTTGATTATTGTACTAGATTCATAGAGACAATGATTTTATTAATTTGACTTTAAAGTATGTTGATATAAACTTGGTTAATTAATATAAATATAGATTACTCTATGGCCATATTATTGTATAAATAATTCTACAGATACATGAATTACCAAAATGTGCACATATTCTAATAACACATTCACATTCTTAGAATGCGTACACACTATTATTAGGAAAACAAACATACTGAAAATTCTTGTGGCTCTTTATATAGAATAACATGCCATTGGTCCCATATTCAAGTTGAAATCCAAACATCCTTTCGAGAGTATCTATGTGGTTGTTTTAGGGTTACATCATGTTCCTTGAACTCAAGAAGTTGTAGTTAGGGCCTAAGGCCCTCTTTTCTTCTCCCCTCGAGACAGTACGTTCCCCAAGACCCATTCTTATCATGTAAACCATACCAATGTTGACAAAGATCCCCCATAGAGGCCATATATCCCCTAGAAATGTCATGCATGGTAATTTAAATACTTGCTCAAGAAGATTGAACATGGGAAGATTCAAATATGCGAGGTAAGTTTTATACTCTCCCCTCTTAAGTTTAATGGGTCCCCAACGAGACATTTGACGTGTTTTGATGATGCTAGAAGAGTATGCATCCCTTAGTAGTAGGACCTACACAGGTGTATGATGTGCTTCTATTTGTCACACTAGGCCTTAAAGGGGACCTATTGATGTTATATTGTTGAGATCACAACAATAGTCTTTGTTAGATGCTTTTGTCCTTTTATGGGAAAATTTTCTTGCCAATTTTTGCTAAAACATTACATGAATTTCTTGGAATCTTAAGTTTCATTTATGTATTATACAGGAATTGAATGCCCCAAATGTTTTTTAAGGCGTTGAATCTATTTATACACTCAAAAGCACATTTTAAGCAACTTAAATTCACGATATTGCCCAAAATTATATCATATTCACCATATTGCCCAAAATTAATATCCCAGACTTTTTTCTATAAAATAATCCATATTTTCTAAAATAAATAAATAACCTATTTTAATCCAACCCTAGGCAATCTTATTGGATATTATCCAAGACTGTCATTCTATTTAATTTCTAACAATTTCACAATATATATATATATATATACGGACGTCATCTACTTCGACGACAAATAAATAAATAATGAGCTCATTCCAATCATAGCACACCACCTGGAAAGAATCAGCCTTTTGTTTTAAAGAAGCTAAGGCGGGAAAGGAGGAAGCATTGCAGCTCACAGATCTCGAGGGTTATACAAAGTCAGAGACAGACAACACAGGTATCTTTCATTTCATTTCACTTTACTAGGGGTCGAACTCTGAACCATCAGGACGATCAAATTCTTGTATGCTAGAGGAAAAAATGGTGGATTCTTATCGCAATGCAAGAGCTACTATTTGACATCCCGGGTGAGAATCTAACAGGTCTGTATAGGAAAGAAGCAAGAAGGTAATAGGTTTCTTAGGGTTTACATGTGATCATGCAAGTTTTTTATTGTTTTGGGTACTCAGGTGGTTTTAATTATTGTATGCTAGAGGAAAACAATGGTGGATACTGCTTACAATGCAGTAGCTACTGTTTGAGATCTCGGGCTAGAATTTGGTGGCCATGTACAGGCAAGAAGCGAGAAGGCAAGAGGTTTCTTAGGTTTTGCATGTGACCATGCAGGTGTTTCGTTATTTGGGTACTTAGGTGGTTTTCTTAGGGTTAGGATAAGATTTTGACCCTAAGAGGAGGGGCTACACTGGATGGTCTCCAAAGACGCCTTCTCCTCCTCCTATGGCCGAATAAATGGAAGGTTCGAGTCACGATGTGACACATGTTGTGACAACAAGAGGAAGTAACAGAGGTAGGGCCTTAATGGAGGCTCCACTGTGGAATTGTTTGGACAAAAATGATGAACATGAGGTGAGCCCGCGATCTGGGGGCGTTTCAGATCGGCCAGATTTCTCGACGAGGAATCCCTCGAGGAAAAATATTGGGATTGCTTGGTCCTGCACATTACCAAAGCCGAGTTCGGTCTCTCTCTTTTTTTAAATCCTATTTTTGCCTCTACAATACCCTGAAACTGAATAAAAAATTAAAAAGTTTTATAAAAAGTAAAATCTTGTTATTTTTTTTTTAAACCTCTTTATAGTTCTGCGTGGGATTTGTAGATATAATTGGATATGAAATCTTATAATCATCTTTATTTTTGTAATGAATAGAGTCGGCGTGGGATAAACCCCCGACCTGTGAACCTATGCAATAAACTCTCTTTATAGCAAGAAACAACCTTTATCTAACATGCTATAAAAATGAAATAGAGGGTTTTTTTCTTTTCAAGTAGAGGATGTGGGAATTGAACCCATGACCTATGAACCTTTGCAATACGCACTCTCTTTCATAGCAAGAAACACAGTTTTTTGTGATTGACCTGCCCTTAAAATAAAAACAATGTTTTCGAGTGGAGTCCATCGGAATTAAATCGCGACCTTACAAAGCCACTCCACTCTTTTAGAGTAGGTGCCTTTGCCTCTTTAATTTCCGTATATACTCTTATAGCTCGTTGCCAGAGTAATTACACTAACTCATGTTGAATTATGTTGGAAACTTTGAAATCCCAAGAAAATGATGTTTTGATGTCCATGCCATATTTGTGTGAATTCCCTCGTTGTTGTAGAGTCCACTTATTTTCACTCGAATAAATAATGATTACATAATGATTTTGAGAATTTAAAATCCTAAGAAAATGATGTGTTGCTGTACAGTTACTATATTATGTAAATCCTCATGTCACCTTTATCTTGTATTTTGGTTAAGTTATTCACATATAAAAGGTCTTGTCTTGGTTACTAACTAGCAAGTGTTATTGTTGTGTGTTTGAATTCTATATGTTTGATTGTAATGGCCATGCTTATCTGTAGTCATGGTTTCTTTTTTTTCTTCTCTAGAACTTCTAAATAAGACCTCTCTTTCATAGCAAGAAACACCATTTTTTGTGTTTGACTTGCTCTTAAAATTAAAACATTGTTTTGAGTGAACTCCATGGGAATTAAACCACAACCATATTAAATTTTTCTTCAAACCCAGTCTTTTAGAGTAGGTTCCTTTTATCTCTCTAATTTCCTTTTGTACACTAGTATCTTGGTGCAAGAGTACTTACACTGACACATGGAATTATCTTGAAAACTTTGAAATCCTAAGAAAATGATGTTCTACTGTCCATTTTCCATATTTATGTGTATTCCCTCGTGGTAGAGTTGACTTATAAAAGGTTAGTGATACATGTGTAATTACTTTGAGAACTTAACATACCAAGAAAACGATGTTCTATTGTACATTTACCATATTATGTAAATTGTCGTGTCAGCCTCACCTTGTGTTTTGGTTAAGGATATCCACATATAAAAGGTCTTGAGTACGAACCGACAAGTGTTATTGTTGTTTGTTTGAATTCTATGTATTTTCTTGTAATGGCCATGTCTATATGTAGTCATGGATTGTTTTTTTTTCTCCCATAGAAAATGCTTGAAAAAAATAAATTGAACTCTTTATATAATGCTTATCAATGCCAATATCTTAAAGAATCTATGATGGCAAATTAGTGGCTTCATTAAATTTATCCATGTCTTCTGGTTAGGCATAACACACTAATAACAATTGGGTTGCATTTGTAGGGTCAGTTGCCATATTTTTATATAAAGGTGTGAGTTGTTTTTAGATTTCAAACTCTGAAATGGAAGTGAAATTGTTGTATCTAAATTAGACCTTCATGACACTGTACATAAATACTGAAACACATAATTTCTTGGTTCTCACAAATAATTTACCATTTTTTCCTTTTCCATGTTCTTGGGTTAGACATCATTGAGTAATCGTGTGATAACATTGATGGAAGGACCTATGACACTATAAGAAAATAATTTAAAAAAAAAAAATCTTGTTATATTTTTCTATGCCAAGATAATATATATGTATAGATGGTTTTAATGATTTTGTAATTGGTGCATATTTTAGTTCACCACATGCTTGAATTAGTTTATTTTCAACCACTTATTCCCCTGCAATGTGGACAACTTCTAACAATTATTGTGATATTGGAGTAAACACTCATCCCCAAAATAAGGTGGTATATCCCTATGGATGCCTTCAAACTTTACTTGAAATCAAAGATGCGGGTTTCTTCACAATCTGCATTTTTAACTGATTTTCTGCTGGAGGTAAAATTGATATTCTAAGGGGATCTAGTTAGGGGAATTTTTGGACACAACCTTCTCAAATTTGTTTGTTGGTGTGGGTTATGCGTTGTAACCGGCGGAAATTAGAGGTCTCTAAAAATCTTACAACATTATTCAAATGGTTTTATTTATTTTGGAAATTATGCTGCTGAAATTAATGTTTCTTGCATCTCCACCTCGCTTCAATTTGTTTATTATGACTCTTATTCATTGTTCTTTAATTGTGTAGATTTATGACTACCAATATAACTCGAGACTTCTTCTAATTGATCGCAAAGAATGGGTGTCTAAGTATGAACAAATGAAGGTTGTCATCGCTGAAGCTAAAGAAAATTTGAAGAGAGAACAATCTATTCACTTAATTTCTATATCAGACACTAAAAAACAGGAAGATTATTTGAAAAAGGCTTTAGGAGTTGGGAAAAAATGTTTTATGGATGTAGCGATCCTATTTACCTATATCTCATGGATTTGTATTGGGCCTCAATTTAGTTCGACCATAACTCACACCTCTAATTTGTGTATGTTTTAAAGTTATTGGTATAAGAATGATGAGGTTAAAAGTTTGAGGTATTATGGTGATTTGTTACATTTTAATAACCCTGAAGTTTGATAGGAAAATATATGTTGTAGCATGCCTTTTCAATTTAAATATAATGGTCATGAGCCCTTTTATTAAACATCATTTGTATCCTTACAGAATTATGAGATGAACAGTTGCAGGCTTGCAAGAAATTCAACCTTCTCATGCCTTTTTGATGGAACACATTTGAGTAGTAACAATTTATTTTTGTACATTGTTTGTGAGCCTCTAGAATTATGATATGCATCTTTTTTACCCTTTAGCAAAATCAACTTCCCCTGACCTTTGTGTTGTGTGTATAAGTCATAAAAGGTTACTGCTTGTTTACCATATATTTCATGTAAGTAGTGAAATATTGTCTAGGATTATTACGCCAGATTCATCTCTAGTGCAACTTTTAAGGACTCAATTCTTAGCATAACATAGTTATATTTTGAACCATCTAATCATGGCATGCAAATTACACAGAAAATCAATAAGGATAATTCAAATAATAATAATAATAAATGAGGGGATGAATCAGAAAACATAATCTAGTCTAAGCAAAGGCAATAAGATGAAATATAGACTATGAAAAGAGTCCTTCCTGCAAGCATATTTATAAAAAAATATAATGATATAAATTTTTATTAGAAATGAATACTAAATTGATAATTATGGGGAGAACCTTCTAGTCATACTATTATACGATCACCTTAGGCCTCCCCAAATCCGAAGGTTTATTCATTCAACGATAGATCTTGTGGTTTAAAGATGTCGGAACATGTCTCTAGCCTAAAAAATTTATATGAAAATCGGAGTTACAACTTGCCCTGGAAAGTACTCTAATACCACTTGTTATGCACTTGACCTGCGAAAAAACTAGAATATTATAAATACAAACAATATGGCCCAAAACATAGAAATATCACATGAAATGAGAAAAGCTACAAAGTTATTTTATTATTCAGAAGTGGAATACAATGTTCACTTGCCTCTTCGAGGGGGGGAACTTCAAACAAAGAAAATCTCAATTACAATAAGACTCCATACTTCTTCCCTTGAATCTAAGACTATTTATAGCTTCATGACATCCAAAACCCTACCTATTAGTGGTCCATGCATAACATGGGTTAACCACTTTATTTATTAACTATGGCCCCTTTATAACTAATTGTGGTCCCTTTTCTATAATGCGGGTCAACCACTTACAATTATTATTAATGTGGATAACATCTTACGAGCTTTATTGACTCAACTAACTAACTATGACTATGATGAGGCTTATTACATTAAGAGAGTTAGGTTTGGACCCTAACAATATAATCCTAAATAATGCACCCCTCCAAAACAAAAGTAGGATAATTTTCCCTCTATATTTGGAAATATCAATGAATTCCACTCTTTAGAATTAGAAACTAGATTATCAACCTTGGTTTTTGATGGGCATGCCTCTATTGAGAAGTATATTTCTCATTTTACATGATTGATGTACTAATGAAAAGAATGTGGCAAGGAGAAAAAGGAAGAAAAATGTTTTTTTTTATCTTGTCAAAACTAAAGGGTCCTTCATAGATTTTCTCATTTTCCTTCTATGCAACAAGGGAAGCCCTTGGTGACCCATTCAAAATTCCCAAATTTGATACATTTTGTGATCATCTCACTAGAGAATAATCTAATATCAACTACCTATATGTTCTCTCTAGCTCTTCAAATTAGGCTTTGGTGACTCATAACTCCAAATTTCATCCTAAAGTTTGGTCTCAACAAAAGTAAAATTCTTCCCAAGTGTGTGAGTCTACCTTCAAGCCTCAGAAAAATACTAATACTCTACCTCCAACTTCCAAGAATGATGGATCCTCCTCTAAGACAAAGAAGAAGACAAAAATAGACGAAACATGTACCTTTTGTGGTAGATCTAGGCATATTGAAGAAGCATGTTGGGAAATGTTGCAGGTTTTAGATGATGGCATGAATAAGCAAAATATAACAACTAAAAAAAGGGCATTATTCACTAGCCCAAACCCTAGATAGATCTACAAATCATTGGATACTTTATTTAAGGCATCACATCATATGAATCCTTATCAAGAATTGCTTCCCTCTACATTTCATAGAGCATTTCATGAATTGCAAGAAACAACTCTAATCGACTTTAGTTTTTGGGTTAGAGAATTGTGCATTTCTCCAATGGGTGAATTAACAATGTATTCCTAGTCCTTGATATCTCTGCAAATTTATTATCGATTTATTATATCTATCATTGTAGCCATGGGAATATAATGGAGTTTTCTCCAAATTAGGTAATTATTAGAGAATTACATGTCCAATAGTTGTTTTTGCTATTAGAAAGGTTGATTATGCCTCTAAAATATATTGGTTTGGCATCTTTTAGCCTTACTCAGCTTCTTTTTTTCTAGCTAATGTTTATTCATTAAGTAGGCTTTCAAATGAAAGATTTGGCAATATAAATTATAGATATTTGCAACAGATGTTCACTCAAAATTTCATTTCAGGCCTTCCAAAGGTTTCTTGTATTGATGGGGTGTGTGCAGGTTGCACTTTTGGAAAACAATGCCAAGATCCCTTTCCTTAAGGGAAAATTGAAGGATTCAGTCGAAGAACTTAACACTTATCTTCTAGGATACAACTACATTTACGTCAATTATATTCAATATAGGATGACTCAAAAGGTAGTTCAACATATGACTCCAGTGGAATATTGGACACATGAGAACCCTCATTCCTTTTATTCTAGGGTATTTGGCAGTTCTTCTTGGGAATTAATTTGAGATGAAAAGTGAAAATCCATGGAAAATAAGAGTCAACAACTGATATTTGTTGGTTACTGTGAGGAAATGAAGGTTATCAACTCTTTGATCCTTCCTCTAAGGAATTTTTGTTCCGAAGGTATGTTCGTATGATGATAACAACAATCCAGGATCTTTTCCACTCCTTTCGCATCTTAAACTATTGAAAATGGTTCTAATAATTGTGTTTCTTTTGTAGATCTAGTAGAAAACTAGAGTTTTGTTGAATCTCTGCATATAGAATAAAATCTACTAGCATGACCATTAGAACTTGAGAAGTCAAATCATGAGTAGGATTTTCCAGATGAATCCTTGAGGAGAAGCCTTTGCAAGAGAAGGTAACCTGATAAATATGGCTATGACACAACTAATTTCATAAATATGGCTATGACACAACTAATTTCAATTATCTAGCCTAAAATCAAACATAGTCAAAACAAAACTCCCTTTTAGGTAAATGCCATTTAAGAATATCTACAACCGTTTTCTCATGTTATTGGAATACCTCACTAGGAAACTTCCATGATATACGATTATTTTCCTTGGATGAATAATCATACTTGGGATCTTGATCCTCTTCTAAAGGGACACAACTTGGTCCATTATAAGTGGGTCAATGGAACTAAATATGTTGTAGATGGTTCTGCTTAAAAACTTAAGGCACTTTTCGTGGCCAAGGGATTTTCATAGTTTGAAGGGATTGATTATTCTAATACTTTTTCCCTTGTTTCTACAATGGAATCTATACATATTTTTGTTTATATATCTAACTCCCAAGGTTAGTCATTTTACTCAATGGATGTAAAGAGTTCATTTGTGCTTGGAGGTCTACATGAGCATATTTACATGGAGAACCCCTTGCTTTTGTGTAGAATCTTTTACTTTTTGTAGGCTTTAGGATTCCTTATATGGTCTCAAACAATCTCCTAGAGCTTGGTGTGAGAATATGGATTATTTTCTTCTTGATTATGGGTTTTATCATTGTTATTCTAATCCTATGATTTACACTTAGAGATAGGGCTCTAATTTGTTAATTCTATTTATATATATGGATGATTTGATCCTCACAAGGATTTATTCATCTATGATTCAAAATGTTAAGGAATTATTGATGGGATAGTTTTCTACGAAGAATATTGGTCTACTACATTAATTTCATGACTTGTAGGTTCACTAGTCTTCAAAAGGGATCATCATCTTCGAACAAAAATATTCCCTTGATTTACTTCATCACTTCTACCTGGCTAATTGTAAACTTGTTCCTACTCCTTTTTAATCTGGTGTTACTCTTACGACCATATTCACTTCACCATAGGTGGATCCTACATTGTATCACCAACTGGTTGGAAGTCTACTCTATTTGACAGACACCAACCTAGCATTTCATATTTAGTAGGGCTAGTTGGTATATTCTCTTAGGATCATGTTAACAGTGCTAGACCCGCCAAAATTTAGGGGATCACCCCAGTATGAAGTCCCAACTAGACCTCACACCATTTGGTATGGGAGTCCCATCTAGTATGATGGCCCGATTGCCATTGTCTTAAGGATTTGCCTCAACTCTTGCTTGTCATCATAGGAGAGTGGTTTGCCTTCTCTTCGATATGCAAGGTTTGCATGCCTGGTGAGTGTAAGTGTATTTATGTCAATGGTTCTTTCATTGTGAGGGTAAGAAGGTTAAGGTGAGTTCCAGGTTGAATGGGATTAGTCCCAACTCGGCTAGGAACGCACAACACAAAAGGATGTACATAGCGTCTGGCGGAGCAGTCCACTTGGATGCGACTATCACAACATACAAGGTAAGATAACATGTACAACACTCATGGATTAGTTTGAATGAGTGCAACATTTGTTACAACAAGGTTCATGTGAAAGGTTTGTTTGATGTCTGGCAGAGCAGTTGACACAGACAGGACATCATTAGCAGCATATAAAACACATTTTTATTAATAGATTATGTATTACAACAAATGAATCAGTTCAGATGTAGAACACAACTTAAAGCAACATGTATTACAAGTGTTAAGGATCAGCCTTACAACAAATACAATACATGTGAAAATGTGTTGTCCTATTAACAGGCTTATGAATTAAGAGAAAGTTCCAAGACACATCGTTACACCATACATCACTAACCTCATCAGCGGGGCATTGGAGCCAATACTTACTCCTCAAAGAAAATATTATAGACTCTCTTGGCTATGTGGGAGGAGTTGAGGTGAAAAGTCCATTCATGTACAAATGAGGGGGGTATTTATAGCCAAGTGATCTAGCTAGTTCCAGACACATGCAGAAGTCTAACAGGACTCAGGAAGGGTCAAAAATCAAAGTTTTTTTATTGTACTCAAACCAGGTTCATGTTGAAGATCGCGTCATCGTGATCGTGGTGGTACCAACGGTTTGTCAAACTGAGTCTGCAAAAGTTAGGAGCAGTGAAAGTTCAGGGTTGTCTTGGGTGACTACGCAGATTTAAGGAGGCAACAATTTGGACAATATCCGGCCACCGGATTCCAGGCAACCTAGGCCAGATTTTGGGAAAATTTGTGGCCTGCATAAATTGACTCCTTTGGTTAATTTTCGAATTCGCACAAATGCCCAATGATTTTTATATCATAAAAAATAAAAATATATATATATATTTTGGTGGCAAGCCATGACCCCCGCCGACCCTCCAGCCTCCAAAACCTTATAACTATTATGTATTAAATGGCAGGGTAGGCCACTTCCGGTGGACATGGCCCATGCCTCCTCAATTACTAAGTGTTGATCCAAGGGTGGCAGGGCTCGAACCCACCTGGCCAGTGTGGCCGACCCACCTCCCAAGCACCATCATGCACCAACCACAAACGTTTAATTCCACCAACTACCAATGTTAAAAAAAATATATGCGTGTTAATTTAGGGAGGGGCAGGATTTGATCCTCGAGCCCTCCTCAACAACTTGACATTTTTAGCCACTACGCCAACCACATTTTTTTGTTTTATCCACCAACAAATACTATATGAACCCTTTTCCATAGTGCACTGGGGGTAGAGTAGTGGGCATGGATTTCTGTGCAAGTGGAACCCTGAGAAGTGCAGAGAGAGGGGACGAAACCATGATCCAAGCAATTTCTCCAGGGGGGCAGATTTTCACATTTTCAGTTTTCAACAAATTTTATATGGTTTTAGGATTTCACGATGCCATGAACTCAATTGCGCTATCCATTTCTCCCTCAGAGATCTGTAATTTTTGGGATTCTTCAATTTTGGAGATATAAGGTCGTTATTTTTACTTTTAATGTACTTTCATTATTTTTCCATCTAATGAAAACAGGACCTCCTCACTAATTCGAGTAGGGCCCAGAGACGTAGTCCCTCTTGGAGAAACTCCGATATCAATCCTCTGTCTTCTATGCGTGACTTGCTATTCTTCTCTTCCTCTTCTTTATGCACTTGTAATTTCATGGGTAAATGCAAGCTTAATATGTAATTATTTAATGCATCACAAGGGAAAGATTCCATGGGATCAAGAGGTATCAGAGGAGGAATTTATGGATGTGAATTGCATGTTTGCATGCTAACTAGAAACAGGTTGCGAAGAGGTGAAGGTGAATTAAAATATTTTGATCCCAAAGTGGGACGTGTGCGTCGAAGGAGAAACATGGGTGAGGAGAATGATGATTGATATGAAGAGGAGGTAAACTTCTGCAAGACTTTCTACACAATGGTAGATTGTGTTGAGAAGATGTTCTCAGCACTTGAAAAGCTTGAGAGTGCAGGGGAAAAAGTTCCAGAAGAACGGGGTTCAATGCATGGAGATGATGGAGGAGATCCACCTCCTTCTGCTTCGACAAGTGAAAGTTCTTCATCCTCCCATCACCATCATCATAGAAATTCAAGGAGTGCATCTAAGAAACCTTTCTTTAAATTAGAATTCAAATTTGATCTTCCCATGTATAACGATGAAAGAAATGTAGAAAAGCTTAATAAATGGATTAGGCAGATTGAGATCTACTAGAGGATTCAGCAGATCACAGAGGACAAGGAAAAGATTCAATTGGACTCTCTTCGACTGAGTGGCACTGCTCTCGTCTTGTGGGAGAGCAAATTGCGAAGTAGTAAGAGTATGGGTAATACTCTTTCCTCACAACCTAGTTTCATTTCCGCATTAAAAGAACAATTTTATCCCTTGGGTTATAAACAAAAATCCTTAATGGATTAGCAATACCTGAGGCAAGGCAGAGGTCAGGATGTTCAAAGCTTTACCGAGGAGTCTTGAAAGCAAGCACTTAATTTGGGCATTGCACTCGACTCACCTGAAGTAGTAACTAAGAATATTGGATCATTACATAGTTACATTAGACATTCATTATTATTGTTTGAATCTACTACCATTGACTCAGCCAGTGTAAAGGCCATTCATCTGGAAAACAGGGTAACACATGAATGATATGACCACCCAAAGAGAACCACATCAACTAAGAGAAGGGGAGAAAATCCCTCTTGTACGCATTGTGAGAAAGAGGGGCATGATGGAGAAAAGTGTTGGAACTATCACCCTGAGTTGAGACCTGAAAGGGATGATAGCAAGGGGAAGCAGAAGGTCGTCACCACCGTGCAGCAAAACCAAGATTATGAGTTAGAGGAAGATGAGAAGGTCACAGCTGTGGGATTTTCACGAGGTAGGCCCATTGACTTGGGTTCCAATTCCAGTGATGAAACAAAGTTTGCAGCCCTTGGGATCACAGCAGGAGGACCCATAGATTTGGGGTCTGATTCTGACCATGAATCATGGATTTCAACAGACATAGTGAAAATGACACTCCCCATAGCAGAACTCCAAGAACTTGAGGAGATCAACCACGACATCCAAGTAGAGAATGCTGAGCTAAGGAGGCTTCTATAGGAGGCAAGGGAAGAAAAAAAAATATTACTATACTAGTTGCAAGCCAAGGATGAGGCCTTGGAAAAGTTGCAACATTGCTATTCGGAGGTAAAAGGCGATTCCCCGATTTCATATGATTTCATATGATTTTCATGATGATGAATTCGGTGCTTTCTAGAAAACATGCTACAGGGATTGGATCAAAACTATTGAAGAATATGGGGTATCAGAGAAAGGGCCTCGACATCAAAGTCCAGGGCATCATAAACCCCATCGAAGTCGAGGAATCACCACATCGTGCAGGACTTGGATATGCCAGAAAGAAAATGGGAGAAAGCTCCAATACAACAAGTAACCAGCCAACGATAGAAAATGAAATTCCCTCTTCACAATCCAGTGATAGTGAGGGCCCCATGAATACTTATCAAAGGAACACCAAGGGAAAGCACCCCAAGGCAACCACGAAAGTTTGGAGAAAAAAGAATTGTTGTAGCCATTGCAACAAAGAGGAACACCAAAAAACCACATGTCCAATGCTCCATGATCTGGAAACATCGCTAGAGGAGCCAAAAGGTGAACATGTTCAACAAATGAATCCACCCCATTCATGCTGGTCTACTTTTTTAAGTTTTTTTTTTTTTTGTAGTAGCTTGTTATGGCCACCATTGTAAATCATATGTTGCAAGTAAATGTACAAGTGATGGTGTGTTTCCTATCACTTCAAAACACAATAATGATATTTTGGCCTTCCTTTATTAGTAGTTGTGGCCTTGATACTTTTTATGTAATCCTTGGCCAAGGAGTGTGTGCTATAAACTCTTGGCAAGGAAGGGTTGTGTGGTGTGCATGATTGCAAAGAATGTACTAATTCACGTGTAGGTGATTGAAAGTGTGGATTGAAAAGGACACATACAGTGTGCTAAGTTTAAATGGTTTTGGGGTCCAAAAGCTCCTCGGTGGGGAGGATTGATCCAGGTGGCTCCAAACAAATCCAGAAATCCAAGAGGACTCAAGAAGGGTCAAAAATCAAAGTGTTTGGATTGTACTCAAACCATGTTCATGTTGAAGATCGCATCGTCATGATCATGGTGGTGTGAATAGTTCGTCAAATCGAGTCCGCATACGAAGGTTAGGAGTAGTCAAAGTTCAGGGTTGACTTGGGTGACTAGGAAGACTTAAGGAGCAACAATTTGGACAAAATCTGGCCACCAAATTCCGGCCAACCTAGTCAAGATTCTAGGCGAATTTGTGGCCTGCTTAAATTGACTCCTTCAGTCAATTTTTGAATTTTCAAAAATGCCCAGTGATATATATATATATATATATATATTGGTCGCTGGCCATGACCCCCGCCACCCCACTACACCCAGAACCATAATATAGCAAAATTTATATTTAATATAGGTCAACAGGAAATGACCCCCACTGACCCTCCAACCTCCAAAACCTTATAACTATTATGTATTAAATGGTGGGTGGGCCACCTTCAGTGGACCCAGCCACGCCTCCTCAATCACCAAGTGTTGATCTAAGGGTGGTGGGGCTCGAACTTGCCCAACTGGTGTGGCTAGCCCGCCTCCTATGCACCCTTAGGTGCCAAGCACAAAAATTTAATTCCCCCAACCACGAGGCTTAAAAAAATATATGTGTGTTAATTTGGGGAGGGGCAGGATTTGATCCCCTGACCCCTCCTCAACAACTCGACATGTTTAGCCACTACGCCAACCACATTTTTTTGTTTTAGCTGCCTAACAAATACTATAGGAACCTTTTGCCACAGAGTGCCTGGGGCAGAGTAATGGGCATAGATTTCTATGCAGGTGGAACCCTGAGAAGCGCAGAAAGAGGGGACGAAACCATGATCTGAGAAATTTCTCCAAGGGGGCGTATTTTCACGTTGTTAGTTTTCGACAAATTTTATATGGTTTCAACATTTCTCAACACCATGAACTCAACGATGCTATCTGTTTCTCCATCAGAGGTCTGAAATTTCTAGGCTTCTTCAATTTTGGAGGTATAAGGTCACTATTTTGACTTTTGATGCACTTTCATTATTTTGCCATTTAATGAATACAAGGCCTCCCCACTAATTCGAGCAGGGCCTGGAGAAGTAGTCCCTCCTGGACAAACTCCAATACTAATCATGTGTCTTCTATGCGTGACTTTCTATTATTCTCTTCCTCTTCTTTATGAACTTGTAATTTCATGGGTAGATGCAAGCTTAATATGTAATTCTTTAATGCATCACAAGGCAAAGATTCCATGGGATCACCAAGGGTGAAACTGACCCTTATGGCTATTCAACTACCCTCATGACCATTCTACTTCCATGACTTTTTGACTTACATGACTCTATGTTCAACAAGTGGGTCTCTTGGACTTCCACGTTACATTGCATTGGTTGGAAACAAGCCCATAGTGGAGATGTGGGCAACATGACTCATGACTTGACTTGACATGACTTGACATGACAATGCTGGTACATTCGTGTTGCTGCTAGAATGCATTTCAAGCTACAATTTTGCTGAGTGATTGATTTCTTTGTGGTGTATCATAGCTTCACCTCCTCATGGCGAAGTGCGTAGAGTCTTTGATTGTCCTTGCTTCGCTTGATGAAGCTTTAGCATGTTGTTCTATGCTTTCATGTTAGAAGGCTTGATATGATCACTTCTTCACAAAGGTGCAAGTTTGTCGCAATCGTCCGTTGGTGATCCTGTCCATCCGCATGTGCTCCCTAGGTTCATCCTATTCATCATCTTAACATGTTTTTTGGTGTGCTTGTACTTGTAGTAGTTGGGCACCAAATCTGGCTATCTTTTTGTTGCATTTCCATCACCCTTTTTGACCTTTTTGTACTTATTTACCCATGTTTGCTATGCTAAACTTACAAGGTAAATACCCCTGACTTGTCTGATTGGAATATTTTATTAATGAAGTAAAGTCACAGAGTCTTATCTATTCGCAGCACTAAAATGTATGTTTGACCGCAGCTTCTAGAGAACAGAACCCTTGCTTCAGCATCTCATAGTAGATCTAGTAATGACCAACCATAAGGAGGCCATGCAGCTGGAGTCACATATCCCTGAACTATTCTTAGGTCTCTTGCTAATCTCGGTTATCTGGTGTTGGTGCCGTTCCAACTAATGTATATTTCTAAATATGTGGTTACCATGTTCTAGGGAGATATGTTGTTCTCTTGTGTTGTGTATAAAAGACAGATTGTTCCTGTAAATGGGGATTCCCCCATCAATATTGTAATCACGTGTTACAAATTAATAAGGTATCACCTGTTTTGTTGTTCTAATCTTCACTATGACTAACGCAACCCTGATCAGAGCGTTGGGCCCGCTCCTCTGATCAGGTGTTTCATCTTTCTATGTGTGTTATTTATTAGTTTATGCTTGTTGTTACAATTCTTTACTTCTTGTAATTGTTTTTGTAGTTCTGTATTTAGTTTAATCTTACAACATTGTTTTGAATCTTAATCACGAACCCTTGGTCGGAACGGATTGCGCTTTTACCCTTGCATATACCTTACGCGTTGCCTTGAAAGGATATGCACCCAGATTGGTAAATTAATGTCGAAATAGGGTGAATAAATTGTACATACCTGGACACCAACATTTTGCTGCCGTTGTGTTGAAGCCCCGAAAATCGGGTCGACAACAAGGGGGATACCCACCCGGTCCGGACCTTGGTTGGCAGATCCTTATCCGTTTCGTATAGCGGGTCCGACTGGGGATAACGGGACCAGTTTCCCAATCTGAGGGTGTGTGTGTGTGTAGAGTTGAATAATACTGATCTAAGAGTACTTTAAAGCTAATTTAATTCAGATTCTTAAACTAACTCTATGTTATTGTAATCTAATAAGAAACAACACATCTAATCTACGCTAACCCGGGATGTATATCTTCTATTATGTGATCTAAAGAGATTTCAAACAATAATTGGTAATAAAGATCATTCAGCTATCATAAGAATAGAAATCAATTGAGACAAACCACTCTGCATAAGAAGTTAGGCAAAATAGTTGTGAACAGCATATCACATAATGAGCTATTCATATGTCATACATAAATAAATAACTCCACCGTAAAAAAGTGCCAAATGGTAACCCATACATTCATGCAATAACATATAAACAACTGAAAATTGTATATTACTTAAAGAATATAAGCAGAATGGCCAAGAGATAAAAGTACCATTTATGACTGATCCTACTTACAAACTTGAAGAAAAAACGATCTATCTCTACTTGTTCTAACATCTAATAAGAGTACAAAAGTGCAACATCAATAGCAGACATCAAAATGCAAATAAAAATAAATCTCGATCCATCCATTCATCAAAACCTCCTCTGAGGGTGCAGAAGTGCATGTTTCGAGGACAAGTTTTTGACAAATATCTGGACCCTTCTCTAAATTCATGAGAAGGGTTTAAATACTGCTAACTAATTAAATTAATTACATAAATTTAGGATACGGTTTTAAATGACTGCCCTTCTGATAAAGCAAAACTATTTCTAAAAATTGAATCTAATTCTAAACTATTTCTGTACTCACTCCTTAGTGCTGCAAGCACGCAACATTCGCCTGGGAAGAGTCAGCTAGTCACCTTCCGCTTTCGTTTGAGCTATGAAAATAGAAATAACAAGTGCTGGCACCTCTTTCTGGTAAACTAGAAGATATTTTCGAGAATCTTCCTCAGGCTGGGTGTATTCACTACGTGTATTCTTGGTAATAACCCAAGTTTCCCTTAAACTGATTCTGCTTTTGCTATTTCGGTTTCCGGCCTTGCAGATGATTGAAGAAGTTAGAGACTTAACTCTTTGAATAATTTTCTGCATCGAAAACTACCTCCGTTCTTCATTCCAGGCTTTTCTGGTGTGTAAGCTTCAGGGTTTTTCTTTGTAAACATACTGCTTTTGTGCATCTTTGAGTCTGAGCTTTAGGTGGCCAGTTGACATTAGCATCTGTTGAGTGATATTCTGGGGTCTGTGATCCTGTCGCATGCGATATCCATTTCTGAAGGGATTTCTTATCTGTTTTCCGAGCATTGACGCTTTCCCCTTAGATGTTTCCTGCACATTGCTTCATGTTATATCCTATCTTACAGTTTATGCAAAGGAAAAGAGTAATGGTAATAAAGATTGACATGAAAGATTTAAGTTCTTATGAATGCATAATCACGACATCTGTAGCGAACTGACTCTTTGAAAAACACGGGACTATCCTTCCTGAATACTTTGGCATACAATCATTAATTTCTTTTAAGGCGCGTGCCCAATTTTGTTTTGACGGACAATTTTCCACTGAATACTGCGCCGAGGAAAATTTGCGATGGGTGATTTCTGCGACTTGTATCGCAGCATTGCAGATCGCATCATTAAGATGTGTTATCGCAGAAATTATGATCGCAAATTTTTCGCAAATTGCTTTTATCGCAGATCGCATTCGTCGTAGATCATAGATCGCAGATTCGTTTAGTCTTTGTATGCTACTTATGTGATGTTGCGATATGCAACGTCGCATATCGGCCATCGGAGATTTCTTAAGCTTCTTCATTTAAGAGTGCTTCATAATGAATGCGATGCGATGAATTTCGCGTCGCTTCTTTGTGGTCTACTGTGATCATAAGAAAAACGTTTCATTCTTTTGTTGCGATAAAGTTTTAAGGAGTCAAATACAAAAATTATTTTATCAAACGTTTATTTGGATTTTCTATTAAGGGTCCCCATTTTCTTGGTGTTATTGCTAATATCAAACAAAGAGGGGGCTTGTTGGTGGCCACAACAATGGCGATTCACCGGGAAGAACCAGTTATCTCCGCTTTTCTATTGAATTCTAACTTCCGAAATAGAAAAATTTTCATATGTCTAAATTTTGTTATGGACGAATAGAGTACATTATGCCTTATCCTATCAATGATATTTTGTTTCAACCTTTTTCTATTCCAATCGTTCGCTTCCTCAAGCTTAGTCCTTGCATTTATACCAGCCATTACTCGGTCTTTAAAAGATAAAATAAGGTCATCTCTGTGTGCTGGTTTTTAAAAGTATGCTCATTTGTCGTAGGTAGAGCCTCTACTGCCAGCAGGCGTCCATAGCCTCGACAGGGTTACCTGTTACCCAACAATGATCCTTTATCCTGCTTAAGGCTATCTACAACTTTTCAAAGAAAAACCCATTTTAACACTTTTTTCTTTTTTATTCTCTAAAGAACAATGTCTTGGTTTGGTGGCCAAATTATGACACAGTCATTCACTTGATTTACACTTTTGCTGAACAAGTTGGCTCATGATGAGACCCCTTGTCTTTTGATTGCAACAATCTTAAGTCGTTGCCCTGTTTTGGTGGATAGCATTGGCAAAGTCAGCAAGTTATAATATCTGTGATCATGATAAGCCGGCTCGTGATGAAACCTCTTATTCTTTGAGATATAGTGTTTTCTCGGATTGTTTCTCTGAATGCTGCGATTTTCTTTAGCAGGGAGGAAACCATTGTTTTTCCTTAAGAAAGCTCTGGACGACAATAATAGAGTTTGAAAACAGCGGTTTTTTAGAGAATACTCATTTTATTATTGATACCTTTCATTGTGCTGATATAAAACAATTTTTTTGCCAAAGGTTGCTTTCATAAAATTCTTTGAAGTTGAAACTAGTATCATATCTAGGCTAAAGTTAACTCTATCCGTCAATAATAAAGATCGGATTTTTCGAAAAAATTTTACTATTTGTACAAGCGAAAAAATCTAAATCTAACAGAGAATTGGGTGTCTTTTTGTGTGAACTCCTGTAGTATCCATCTACAACTGGCTTTATTTATAAGAAAGGAGAAAAACAAAAAGCTATCCTACAAAAATAGAAGAGTAATCTCCTATGGAAAATATATTTTTAGGATTTGTCCATTAACAGGAAAAGAATCCTTTCTACCTGCGAAATCCTGCAACATGAACGTTGATGGGCCTATGACTTCTACAATCTGAAAAGGACCAAGCCACATTTTGTGGAATTTTGTATGTTTTCCCTTCTCTTCATGAGCCGCATCCCATTTCAAAACTAGATCTCCCATCTGAAAAAAATTATGGTCATTATGCTTGAATCAAAAGAGGATTTTATTAGTGTTTGGTGATGAGCTTGGGTTTTCTTAGCTTGTTCTCGTTGTTCTTCTAATTTAATTATTTCCATTTGTCTTAATTGTAAGGAAGAAGAAGATACTTCATCGATGTATTGAACTAAAGACAAGGAGGGAATCATTAAGTGAGTTGGAAGAACAACTTCCTTCCCATAAACTAAATTAAAGCGAGAAGTGTCGATCGAAGCTTCCTTAGTTATCCTATCTACCCATAAAGCATTCACCAAAGTTTTATGCCAATTCTTTTGGTTCTGGTCAACTGTTCTTTTAATAATTCTGATTAGGATTTTATTTGTTGACTCAGCTAATCCATTTCCTTGCGGATAGTAGTTGGCTGAATATTTTAGTTTGAACCCTCTTTTAAGTGCAAACTCAGTCATTGCATTCCCAGAAAAGTACGAGGCATTATCAAACATCAAGGCCGTGGGCAATCCAAACCTAGTGATTATGAATTGATCTATGAATTCAATAATGTTTTCAGAATTAGCTGTCTTGAGAGGAACTGCTTCTACCCATTTAGTAAAATAATCTGTTGTTGTGAGGATATAGCTATGCTGTTTAGAAGAGTGAGGAACCATCTCACCTATTATGTCCAACCCCCACTGACTGAACGGTTGCTCGATGTTTACCAGCTGTAGTGACATGGACGGCTTCTTTTGTCTCCCTGTAGTAGTTTGGTAGACTTGGCATTTCCTTACGTAACTGTGTGAGTCTTTGAACAGTGTGGGCCAATAGTATCCTGCGCGTAAGATCTTGTGTGCAGTAGCATCTCTAGCATAGTGTCCGCCTGCGAGTCCATCTTGGAGTTCCTGCAAGACCTTTTCGGCTTCAGTTTTCTCAAGACACCTAAGAAGCACAGAATCATAATTCTTTTTAAACAAAACTCATTTACGAGCTGATATTGTTTAGCTTTTAATCTCAGAGCTCTTTTCTTGGTGTGATCCAGGTGTGCTGGAGCATAACTGTTTTTAAGATAATAAATGGTGTCAGCATATAATGATTCAGTATCGTTTAGGCTTACCTCATATGTTTATACCTTTTCAGATGAATTTTCAGGAATTTGCGATGCTCCGGCTAACATTTTGCAGAAGCCTTGACCTCTCACAATGCTTGCTAGTTTGATCTCGAGGTCGTATTCTTGTAAAGCAGTGATCCAATTTGCTCTTTTTTCACCCACAACTTTCTGTATTAGAAGATTTCTTACTGCTGGAAACGGTACTATGACCTTGGTATGGGTTTTAAGTAAGAAAGTTATGAAGTATTTGATCGCTTTGAAAACAACATATGCCTGTTTCTCCACGTCTGAATAGTTAAGTTCAGCACCTTGTAGATTCGAGCTAAAAAATGCGATTGGAGCTTCCGCTTTATCTTGATTCGCTTGAGTTAGAATCGCGGCATATGATTTCTCTGAGGCGAATGTGCATAAGATAAAATATTTTGAAAAATTTGGAGTTGCTAAAGATGGAGCATTAATGATAGCTTGTTTGATCAAGTTGAATGCTTCATGCTCATCTTGGCCCCATTTGAAATTTGAATTCTTTTTTATCATGGTTTGCAAAGGAGAAACAATTCGTGAAAAATTTGGGACAGATCTTTTCACAAAATTGATTTGACCAAGAAAAGATTGCATGGCCTTTTTATTATGAGGTAGGGATATTTCATAAATTTCTTTGATTCTATCAGGCTCAATGTGAATACCAGATTTTGATACTATGAATCCTAGATGTTTTCCTTCACTTAATGCGAAAAAAGATTTCTTTGGGTTAAGTGAAATCCCATACCTTAAACATTGTTGAAATATTTGTTTCAAATCTTTGAGATGGTCGCTTCGCTTCTTGGAATACATTGTTATATCATCCAAATAAATTACTACAGATTTATTGACTAAACCCTTGAACGCGATGTCCATGGCTCTCTGAAATGTAGCGCCGGCATTGATCAAACCAAATGGCATTTTCCGATATGCGTATGTGCCCCATTTAGTTTGAAATGTGGTTTTTAACTGATCTTCGGGATGTACCAGCACTTGATTGTATCCTGAAAATCCATCCAAGAAAGACATTAGTTCTGATCCTGCTACTGCCTGTAATATCTGCTCCATAGGAGGGAGGGGAAAATTATCTTTTTGACAGGCTTTGTTGAGATTACGAAAATCGATACAGATTCTAATATCTCCATTTTTCTTTCTAAAGGGTACCATGTTGGAGACCCATTTGGAATGTCTGACGGGGAACATTATTCTGGCTTTTAATAACTTATTCAACTCAGTCTTTATTTGGTTTTCTAGATTGGGGTGGATTTTTCTGAGTTTCTGTTCGACAGTTTTTTCGCTTTCAATTATAGGGATAGTATGTCGAATAATAGAAGTGTTGTATGTCTTCAGCTCATCGTAATTCCAGGCAAAAACATTTTTGTATTGTCTCAAAAGACGTATATATGCTAGTTTTTCTTCAGGGGCTAGGCTGTGGCCTAGATTAACGTTTTGTGGTTTATCATCGGTTCCCAAGTGTACTAATTCGTAGTTCAGAGTTGAACTGTAGAGCTTCGAATTAGTAGACCTTTTAAACCGAATTTTCAAGTCGTATAAGTCTTCTAACTTAACCACCGATTTAGGTATAGCATTATCAGTGCTATTTTGTTGTATTTGTCGATCGTGATCGTCTTCGTCAATTATTTGATTGGAGTAGGATCCTTCAGAGGTGAGGAAATTTACAATATCAAGATCGTCATTGAATACTCTCCAGTTTGTAATGTTGTCAGGGATGGACAGTCTAAAGATTAATTCTATTGAGAATCTATCTGGACTAAAATATTCGGAGGGAATGAGTCTAGAGGCTATGTTAGCTAAAAGGTCTGCGCTCGCGTTTTGGAGTCTTGGGATCGACGAAATATTGAATGCCATGAAATGCTCAGTCAGATCTTGTACTAAAGATTGATAGTGTTTCAAATGACTTGACAAGCAATGTATGGTGTTACGTACCTATTTGACGACAATCTCAGAGTCTCCGAAGACTTGAAGATACTTGACGTTCAACCCGATTGCTTTGTATAGGCCTTGCACCAAGGCTTCATATTCCGTTGTATTGTTTGTGCAATCGAATTCCAGTCTGCACGTAAGCATGGTCTTATCTCCATCCGGACTAATCAGAACGCATCCTGCTCCTGCTCCCTCGTTAGACTTAGAGCCATCAAAATATAATTTCCAAAACAAAGATGTATTTATAGGATTCTCTACAAAATTAACATACTTCGAATTATCAGTTTGTGAAAAATTTTCGACTTGGGACAAAACTGAATTTTCTAAGTAAGGTGATGTATGAGAATTGAAATTGCCGAGGAAAGAATCTACCGAGTAATTTCCTATGATACTACTGTTAT
The DNA here is from genome assembly GCA_000404065.3 of Pinus taeda. Classification (NCBI taxonomy): domain Eukaryota; kingdom Viridiplantae; phylum Streptophyta; class Pinopsida; order Pinales; family Pinaceae; genus Pinus; species Pinus taeda. The sequence continues at coordinate 60,123 of APFE030550957.1, forward strand.
ATGCTATTGCCTCATTTTCTCCCTCCAATTATGTTACTATGTATTGTTTGGTCAATTTAGTGTTTCTAAATTGATTTCATTAATTGTCAACCCGGGGCTTGTAAGCTGATGAAGTGAAGGTGTACTATATGTACTTAAGCAACCTCTTAGATCTTTTTGTCATTTG
>APFE030550957.1:74048-106189 GCA_000404065.3 Pinus taeda
TAGGGTAATAATTCTCTTTCTGATCTTCCAGGTCACTCTAGGTGCAAGAAGAGAGCATACTCAAGAAACTATTAAACCAATAACTTTCTCTTTTCTAATCCTCCAGTTCACTCTAAGCGCAAGAGGAGAGCATACTTTGAGAGGTTATTAATTTTCCTTTCTTGAAATTTTCTTATTTTATCTTCTTCTTTTTTTTAGAATTGGCTACCCAATTTTCACGTCCCCGGCAACGGCGCCAAAATGTTTGGTCAATTTAGTGTTTCTAAATTGATTTCATTAATTGTCAACCCGCGGCTCGTAAGCTGATGAAGTGAAGGTGTACTATAGGTACTTAAGCAACCTCTTAGATCTTTTTGTCGTTTGGGGGTGTTGTTTGTGGTCAGTTTATCTTCCTAAGATGGAATGGAGATTTTATAAACAGATGAGTGATAGTGTGTGTAAGGTGATTTCTAAGTGAGTGAGTGTGTGTTACTGGTGGCTTCTAACTACCTTCTAAACTTGCAAAGAAAAAAAGCTTGAAAGAAATAACTTGAAATGAAACTGAAAGAAAAGCAGAAAAACCACTTTCTAATAGCACTAGTCACTACTCATGCTGCTGCAATAAAAAGATAAGAAAAACTACTTTAAAGACCAGTTATATTGTTTAACTCTTCCTAACTCTCTGCTTCCAACATATGGTATTATGTGAAACACGATTAAGAAGTAGTTAGAAATAAGTCTAAAAAGTACGCAAAGCAAGCTGTAATTTATTAGTATTCTGATCTCTTAAAGATGAACAGCTTATGATAAAGAGACCATCAATATGTTAGCATACAACTTGAGAAACTAAACTAGAAATCAGCTAGGAAAACAGAGTAAAGGCAGCAATTATGAATATGACAACTGAAAATACTATTAGAGATAAAGCAAATACACAAAGACACACAATCCCGGGCTAACACCTGCAGAAAACAGTCCTGATCAGTTTAAAGTAAATGCTGGAAATGAAATGACAGTGAAAGTAAATCAAATCTGTACATGTGTTAAAGAAAAGGAAAATTGCTGAATTCAAAAGAAGGAAAAGGCAAGAACATAAAGGTAAATTACTGTACAAAGGTTGTTATGAACGGGGGCCCTCCATCCACAAAGCCCAAAGAAAGATCAACTACGTAAAGGAGTCAAAACAGCAGTCTTCTATTAATTCATAATGCAAAAATTACAGTCAAAAAGTGTTGAAACAGCAGCTTCAAAACAGAGTTTCTGTGCTCACTAAAAGCGTAGAAATTACATAAACAAAACAACTAAAAACTAATCCTTAAGCGTGTGCAGACGCTGGATTTTATAAGCATATGAACAACTACCTACTGCGTAAAACATGAAACTGGAAATTAACTGACAACATGCTAATTAAATGGTTCAGCAACACGTCAATAGGTCCGTGGGTGATCCGCAAGGTACGGTCGTCATGGAGGTTGAATCCAAGGTTGGATCCTGTCTCCCATGACCTGCGTAGAGTGGAGGAGTTGCCATCTGGAGTGGACGTGACCTTTCAGCTCACGCAGCACCGTTTGAGCGGCTTTGTTGACCGAAGTTGGATCCTCGTTGACCGGAGGTATGCGTGGCGTTGCTGACCAAACCAATAGCATAGGAACCTTCAACACCTTCATTCCCACGTGCCCATGTGATTCATTTTTCAAAATGACACGTGGAACATGGAGATCAATGAAAAGGCTGCGGAATTGCTGAATGGCTACGGAATTGCCAGACAACTGCGGAAACTCTGTGCATATGTAAAAAATCTAGACAAACAGTCAAACATTTAGCAAAGTCAACCAATCATGCTTAAAGACATCAAATGTAATGATCTAGGTAAGTTTATGAGGAAAATAGGGCAAAAGAGAGGGATAAGTGAGAAAAAGCTGTAGGTAATGATGGATAATTAGGTGCAAGTTAGAGGCTCTACATGTACTTCTGGTGTAACTCTCGTTCAACCTTTATTTGATTTGGTTTACCATTGTAGGGTAACCACATGTGCGACCAGTCGGTTGAGAAGTATCCATGGAGTTTTTCAGACCAATCCCTGCTAAGAATTAAACCATATAATTATGGGATATCAACTACTAGAATGTCAATAACTTGACATACCTTGGGGTTAGACGACAATCTTATGGTGACTTGATTAAGTTCACCAATCACTTCAACTTGAGATCGATCAAGCTGAACTATGCGCACTGCGGATTTTTGCGGTTGAACATTCAACTTGGAACATATTGATCTGGGTAAAATATTTGTTGAAGCTCCAGAATCTACCAAACAATTATGCACATTTTTATTGAAAATTTCATAAGTGAGCAGAAAAGGGGGAGTGTGAGATCTTGATCTCCCTCCAATCAAGGCGATGTCATTTGGATCGATCTTATTGGTCGTGTTGGTTGGAGGTCTTCCCATGTTGTGGGAAGCTACAGCTGTAGGCAAAGATATAGTAGGCACGTCATGTAGCTCTTTCATCATTATCTTCTGTTGATGTTTCAATTTGCTCAATTCATAAAGAGTGATATTAGCCCTAGTCTTTTTCATGTCATCAATAATGTTGTAGTCCATTTCATCCGACACTATTATTGTTCTTGATGGAGGTGTTTGATCTTGTTGGACTGGGCTAGGTTGAGTCGCTTTAGCAGTCGTTTTCTTTGTTGCGACTTTTTCTTTTGATGCAGGGCTTGCACTCTTCTGCTTAGGGGTAGTTTGGGGAGGATCAAGTTGATTTTTGCTTTGTGTGCTAACTGGAAATGCTTCTTGATATTCTTCTTGTGGGAGGATGAAATCCCACATTCCTTGTAGTTCCACAACTTCTTCATCATCGGTCTACCCTTCAGTGGAACTTTCTTCTTCTTCCTCTTCTTCGGATTCGACATTTGAGATAGCGTTGGGTGGTTTCGCATCCATTGAAGGGCCTATTTTAAAAGCTCTGTAGGGCTTTTTTGAAGAAATTTTTGCCACCTTTTTTTTTATGTCAATCATCTCATTGGACATGGTCTTTAATACTTTTTGCAATCCTTCTAAATCGAAAGGATCTTTCGTCTGTTTCTTCTTGGGGTCTTCCTTGAAGGTAACCTTTTTAGATTTGCATTCCTCTATCACAGATCTCTTCTCCAAGGTTATAACGCGTTTCTCTACTGCTATTACCTCTGTCAGGTTTTCGACTAAAGTTGTTTTATTTGCCCTATCTACGAAGACTTCTAAGTTTGATGGTAAGGCTGTGATATACCACTCACATCGTACTTCTTTGCTAGGTTGGGAAGCAGTGGGAATTTTGTTGAGGATCTTATTGAACCGTAAATTGAAATCTTTGATGGGTTCTCTAGCCTCGGCTTTAAGATTGGATAAGTCACTAATTAACGTTGTCGTTGATCTATTATCACCAAATTTGGTGAGGAATTGATTTTGAAAGATGTCTCAACTTATTATAGACCCGGAGGGTAACAAAAAGTACCATGACCTGACTGTTCCTTGCATTGTATAAGGAAAAAGCTGGACAACAGCGTCCTCGTTGGTAACGTCGTTGAGATTGATGGAAAGCATGAAATTGTTAATATTCTCTTCAGCTAGCATGCCTGCTTCTGGATTGAATTCGGGTAGCCATTTCTCAAGATGGGCAGTTATTTGGCTCAGGGGTGGAGGCATTAAAACTGCTCCAGGGTTGTTCCATGGAGACTGGGCCATTTTTGAGCTGCTAGTAATTGCAAGTGCAGAGGGTGATCCTTGAGGATGAGAAGATGAAGATATTATGATTTTAGATGATTGAGGAAGAGGAGTTATGGAAAGTGGATGAGTGGTTTGGAATGAAGATGTGGGTGGCTGACTTCGCGGTGAGGGGGTTGAGATGGATGATGTAGATGAAAGAGTCTCACTGTCAGACTGTAGTGATGTTTTCCTTTCTCTTTTCCTGGTGGGAAGAAGGAATTCAGTTGGCTGGATGTCAAATTTTTCGCTCTTTAACCTGGTCAGGGGATGAGCAGGATTGTACTGCGAAGTCATGCTGCTTTGAGATTTATCAGACCCTAGTGTAAAAATAGAAAATCCCTGGAGTTTGTGAATCAAAGTCTGAACTTCAGGGGGTTCAATGATAGATTGGTCTGAAATATTAGGGTATGTAGCAGCGGTTAATACTCAATCGACTTCTGACTCTGGATTTAAACGTACTGGGGAAGTCGGGTGAGTTGATGAGGGTGATTTACTCTTAGAATGGTATTTAGATTTTGATTTAGGTGCCATTCATAGTTCAGGCCCTCCTTATAGCGCCAAATATGTTGAAGCCCCGAAAATCGAGTCGACAACAAGGGGGATACCCACCCGGTCCGGACCTTGGTTGGAAGCTCCTTATCCGTTTGGTATAGCGGGTCTGACTGGGGATAACGGGACCAGTTTCCCGATCTGAGGGTGCGTGTGTGTGTAGAGTTGAATAATGCCGATCTAAGAGTACTTTAAAGCTAATTTAATTTAGATTCTTAAACTAACTCTATGCTATTGTAATCTAATAAGAAACAACACATCTAATCTACGCTAACCCAGGATGTATATCTTCTATTATGCAATCTAAAGAGATTTCAAACAATAAATGGTAATAAAGATCATTCATTTATCATAAGAATAGAAATCAATTGAGATAAACCACTCTGCATAAGAAGTTAGGAAAGATAGTTGTGAACAACATATCGCATAATGAGCTATTCATATTTCATACATAAATAAATGGCTCCACCATACAAAAGTGACAAATGGTAACCCATACATTCATGCAATAACATATAAACAACTGAAACCTGTATATCACTTAAAGAATATAAGCAGAAATGGCCAAGAGTTAAAAGTATCATTTATGATTGATCCTACTTACAAACTTTAAGCAAAAACGATCTATCTCTACTTGTTCTAACATCTACTAAGAGTACAAAAGTGCAACATCAATAGCAGACATCAAAATGCAAATAAAAATAAATCTCGATCCATCCATTCATCAAAACCTCCTCTGAGGGTGCAGAAGTGCATGTTCCGAGGACAAGTTTTTGACAAATCTCTGGACCCTTCTGTAAATGCATGAGAAGGGTTCAAATACTGCTAAGTAATTAACTTAATTACATAAATTTAGGATACGGTTTTAAATGACCGCCCTTCTGATAAACCAAAACTATTTCTAAAAATTGAATCTAATTCTAAACTATTTTTGTACTTGCTCTTTAGTGCTGCAAGCATGCAACATTCGCCTGGGAAGAGTGAGCTAGTCGCCTTCCGCTTTCATTTGAGCTATGAAAATAGAAATAACAAGCGCTGGCACCTCTTTCTGGTAAACTAGAAGATATTTTCAAGAATCTTCCTCGGGCTGGGTGTATTCACTACGTGTATTCTTGGTAATAACCCAAGTTTCCCTTAAACTAATTCTGCTTTTGCTATTTTATTTTCCGGCCTTGCGGATGATTGAATAAGTTAGAGACTTAACTCTCTGAATAATTTTCTACATCGAAAACTGCCTCCGTTCTTCATTCCAGGCTTTTCTGGTGTGTAAGCTTCACGGTCTTTCTTTGTAAACATATTGCTTTTGTGTGTCTTTGACTCTGAGCTTTAGGTGGCCAGTTGACATCAACATCTGTTGAGTGATATTCTGGAGTCTGTGATCCTGTCACATGCGATATCCATTTCTAAAGGGATTTCTTCTCTGTTTTCCGAGCACTGACGCTTTCCCCTTTTCCTTAGATGTTTCCTGCACATTGCTTCATGTTATATCCTGTCTTACAGTTTATGCAAAGGAAAAGAGTAATGGTAATAAAGATTGACATGAAAGCTTTAAGTTCTTATGAATGCATAATCACGACATCTGTAGCGAACTGAATCTTCGAAAAACACGGGACTGTCCTTCCTGAATACTTTGGCGTACAATCATTAATTTCTTTTAAGGCGCGCGCCCAATTTTGTTTTGACGGATAGTTTTCCATCGAATACTGTGCCGCGGAAAATTTGTGATGGGTGATTTCTGCGACTTGTATTGCAGCATCGCAGATCGCATCGTTAAGATGTGTTATCGCAAAAATTATGATCGCGAATTTTTCGCAAATCGCTTTTATCGCAGATCGCATTCATCGTAGATCGCAGATCGCAGATCGCAGATTCGTTTAGTCTTTGTATGCTACTTATGCGATGTTGCGATATGCGACGTCGCATATCGGCCGTCGGAGATTTCTTAAGCTTCTTCATTTAAGAGCGCTTCATAATGAATGCGATGCGATGAATTTCGTGTCGCTTCTTTGTGGTCTACTGTGCTCATAAGAAAAACATTTCATTCTTTTGTTGCAATAAAGTTTTAAGGAGTCAAATACAAAAATTATTTTATCAAACGTTTATTTGGATTTTCTATTAAGGGTCCCCATTTGCTTGGTGTTATTGCTAATATCAAACAAAGAGGGGGGTTGTTGGTGGCCACAACACGTTGCTAGGGAGGCTAACAAGGTGCAAAATAATGATCTAGACCAACGAGAGGGTCAATCTCTTGTCCTGGGGAGAGAACGAGTTTTCTCACTCTGCTTCAGGCCTTGAGCGTAGGTGTTCTTTCTGCTTGTTTATTTTTGTGTTTCTGTTTGATTTTGGGCCACTTTCTTGTCCTAGGGAGGGAAGAGTCTTTTAATTCCCTACTCTAGGTCCTGAGTTAGATTTATTTCTTTTAACCCCTTGTGTGATTTTCAGAAAACCCTAGCTTTTACCCTGGGGAGGGAGGAGTCTTTTGATGCCCTGCTTCAGATCTAGAAATATTAGGTCTTCTCGAGGCTTGTGTTTGTTTCTGGTTCTTGTCTTAGGGAGGGAGTAGTCCTTTGATGCCTTGCTCTGGGCCTAGAACCCTAGATTTTTGTTTTTTTAGCTACCTATCTTTTTGTAAGTTCTTTTGTCTTAGGGAAGGAATGGTCCTTTGACACCTTACTCCAAGATTTAAGCATTGTAGGTTCATACCAAGACCTTCCATCATACCAAATTTGTATCAACAAAGAACCAAATAAGAGGGGCAGAGGGAGAGCCCCAATGAGGGGATGGCCAAATTTGGGAAGAAAGACCTATATCCAGCAAATCATAGAAAGGGTTGAATCAGAAGCATCCTCTCGAACAATTGTGAGACTAGGGGCACGGAAAGTGAAGTCTGAGGGACAATCAGTAGATCAACCAGTGTTGTCTACAACATTCTTTGGTGATTTGACACAACAGGTCCCTCTAGCAGTGGAAGAAACATCCAGCAGTAGACCTAATCAGGAGAATCTTATGCTGCTAATAGGAGAGGAAGAGGTTGCAAGAAGAACATCAACAAGGTCAGACTGCCTCAGTAAGGGAAAGGAGGTTGTAGCTGTGGGATCAAGCCATCAGGACACAAGAGAAGGAAACAAGGAGGTACTCACATTACCAAGGGATCGAGGAATTGTTGCTAAAGAAACTCAATTTCGAGTGGTAAGGAATCCTTAGCCATCTTCCACAGAGCCTGTTGGAATTCCTAGTGGTTATTGGAAGATATTTATGGCTCCTACAACCTCCACCATCGATTTTCCGATCGGGAACATGGGATCCGGTGCGCCCACAAAGCATATTCCACTGGCAGCCTTACCAAACTTTCATGGGCTTGTTTTAGAAGACCCTGACACATTTCTATTTGAGTTTGACATAGTGTACTAGGGGTACGACTACACAACAGATGCCCAAAAGTTAAAAATTTTCCCTTCTACATTAAAAGGAACGACTCTGCAATGGTTCATGGGCCTTGGAGGAAAGTCTATTTCCACGTGGGATGATATGTAGACAACTTTTCTTGAAAAATACCAGGATTACTGTAAATCTCGTCACATTAAGGAGGAACTTTTCAAGTTCACACAAAAATAAGGCGAGCTTGGAAGATTGTGTGGAAAGGTTCAAGTACACTTTACAAAGGTCAGGTCACTCTGACCTAGATAAGGAAATTTTAAAAATTATCCTCCTTTGGGCTTTTTGTGAGGACTCGATGGAACTATTGAACATTATAGGAAAGGGAGACATCTCTAAGGAAAGCTTCGAAGCTATTTGCAAACTATGCATTCAGTGCTCGAGGGGGCTTGCAAGAAATAGACAAGGGATTCACTCAGCAAAGGGGACTGATAGGGGTGTTACAAAGGAAAAAATTAGAAACCTGCTAGACAACTTGAGGATAGATATCCTCAGCACTCTGTCGGCATAGATGGATACTCTACAAGTAAAATAGAAGCAGTTGGAATTGGACAGGACCATGGCGATATTTTGCCCGAAGTGTAGAAAGAAGCACCCAGAAAGGGAATGCCCAATAAACTCCATAGAGGAATGTGCAATCTACAAGCTAAACTATGCAGCAAGCTCATGCCCCTCCTTGCTAGGCCTGAAATCCGTATTTCAAGGGATGGGGGAAGACACGGAGCAACTGTACCTCATGGGGTCTAGGAAGCCCTGGCAGCCTCAACCACCAATGGGAAATCAAGGTATGTACTCAGATCCATCTTAGTAATACAATAATTTTAATATGAATCCTCAGACCATGCCTTATCCTCCCATGTGGCCACAATACCAGTTTCCACCTTGGCAGCAGTGGAACCCTCAAGCCAGTACGAGTTCTCCATGGGCTTCAACTTGGTGAGGATCCTCTCTTGGGTAGTTTCCTCAGCAAATGCCACAACAACAACTCCAACCGCCCTCTAATGTGCCTCCTGGTAATCAACCTTCCCGTCCTTAGCTTCCAATGCAACCTAGCCCTAATCCTAATAATAAGGGAGCTCATCAAGTTGACGTTCTTAACCTACTTTCATATAGCATCTCCACTACATAGTTGCATGAAATGAATCTGCGATCAAGGCGGACAGTCAATGTTTAACATCCTCGAGTTATCACTGAACAACTTGAGAGTGAAGGTAAGGAACCAAAACCAACTAATAAAGAGCCAAAAAAAACTGATAGAAACCAGGCGCCTCCTGTAAAAAACCATCAATCTGAACCACCTTACCTAGAGAGACTAATTATGAGTAAACCAATACCTCAAGCTAAATTTGAATTGTTAGGAGAATTGCAGAACTTATTTGTTAAAATTCCCTTGTTACAAGCTATAAAGGATGTGCCAATATATGGAAAGACTCTTAGGGAATATTGTTCAAAGAAACCTGCAAAGAAATCCAAAGACCCCCTCACTATTCATGTTATGGGAAAGTTATCAAACTTCATGATGGGAAAACAATGTCGGTAAATATATGGAGATCTAGGGAACCCAATTTTGACAGTATAGATTAATGGGGCAGAGATTCCAAATGTGCTGGTAGACTTGGGTGCTGCCATCAACGTCATCACCACTAAAACCATGCATGAATTAGTTCTTCGCAATTTGAAACATACACCTACAATATTGGAATTGGTAGACTGATCTACAGTCATACCTGTAGGGAAGTTGGAAGATGTAACAATTTCAGTGGATTCATGGCACTATCCCATAGATTTCCTAGTTTTACATACACAATCTTCGGTGGGTGGCCATCCTTTAATTTTGGGTAGACCATGGCTTGCTACTGCAATTTCTTACATTGGGTGTCGTTCAAGGAACATGGTTATTTCAAACAGGCATAACATTAAGAACTTAGTGTTATACCCACCTGTAGAACCAAACCCATCTATAAAACCAATAAGTGGAAATAAAACTTTATCCGGGGAAGAGATCGAAACGGAAAATGAGGAATTGAGACCAGTTCTCACTATTGGATAGTCTCTTTAGTTGAAAATGGAATCAAAAGATGATGTAATCACTTCCTTTATGATCCTTGCTCTATTTCAGAGCCAAACCAACAAATCCTAGAATCTATCCTAAGCTGTGAGACTCAAGCAACTATTGAAACATCAGAAGGATTAAGGGAGCCACCTGTCGATGCACCTCATGAAAGTGTTCAAGTGGAATTAGAACTAGGAAAAACATTGAATATTAACTCAAACCTCTCAGAATCCCAGAAGAAACAACTTTTAGACATCCTTCGAAAACATAAAGAAGCCTTCGCTTAAGAGTATTCAGACATGAAAGGGATTCCTGCCAATTTATGTACCCATCACATATATATTAAGGAAGATTGTCATCCTGTAAGACAACTTCAGAGAAGAATGAACCCTGCGTTGAAAAATATTGTAAGAAAAGAGCTTCAGAAATTACTAGATGTAGGTTTTATCTACCCTATCTTAGATAACCAACGGGTCTCACCATTATTAATGGTCCCCAAGAAAAATGGTAAATGGTAGATCTGCATGGATTATTGAGAGTTAAATAAGGCAACACAGAAAGATCATTTTCCCTTTCCATTTATTGATCAAGTTTTGGACACATTGGTTGGCAAGAAGTTTTTCTCTTTTCTAGATGGGTTTAGTGGATATAACCAAATCCAGATAGCTCCTGAGGATCAAGACAAAACCACTTTCACATGCCCCTGGGGAACATTCACATACCGGGTCCTTCCTTTTGGCCTGTGTAATGCTCCTGCAATGTTATAGAGGGCAACTCTGGGGATATTCTCTGATTTGGTAGATGACAGTGTTGAAATTTATATGGATGACTTTACTCCATCTTGGGACTCATTTTTAGAAGGGTTAAAAAATTTAGAAAAATTTCTTGAAAGGTGTATACAAGCACGTGCCTCTTTGAGCACAATAAAATGCCATATGATGATGGAGGAGGGAATTGTTTTGGGACATTTTCTCTCAGCTGAAGGAATCAAGATGGACCCAACAAGAATAAAGGTAATTCTGCACTTCCCAACACCCAAAACACCCACATAGGTATGTAGTTTTATTGGTTGTGTTGGGTATTATAGGCATTTCATAGAAAATTTTGCAAAATTAGCACACCCACTGTTTCAATTACTAACAAAAGATTCAGAATTTGTATGGTTAGGTGACTGTGATGCAACCTTTACAAAAATTAAAGAATTGGTTTGCAGTGCTCTGATCCTTAGAGGACCAGACTGGGCATTACCTTTCCATATTCATACAGATGCTTCTCAAATAGAAATTGGTACAGTATTGGGATAGAAAGAGGACAAAGTACCATACGCAATCTACTATGTTAGTAAGAATTTGGCTCCTGCTGAATTAAACTACATAGTGACTGAGAAAGAGTTCCTTGCTTTCATTTGCACCATCAACGTATTCTGGCACTACATTACTGGGTATCCTACTTTTGTGCATACTGATCATGTAGCTATCAGGTATTTAATGAATAAACCTATTACCCTAGTTGCATTACAATATGGTTGTTGCTACTACAGGAATTTGATATTACTATAGTAGATAAACCAGGGAAGGACAATTTGGTTGCAGATTTCTTATCTAGGATACAACATGATGGTAAGAATACACCAATTGAAGATAATTTTCTAGATGAGCATATTTTTGCAGTTTTTGCTAACACTCCGTGGTATGCATATATTGCTAATTATCTTGCTACTAGAAAGGTGCCTCATCATCTGTCATATAAGGAGCAAAGGAAGATTATTCACCAAAGTACCTGATATTCATGGATGGCAAGATATCTCTTTCATACAGGGGTTGACCAACAAATTCGGCATTGTGTGGCAGAAGATGATATTTATGAGATATTAAAGGCTACACATGATGAACCCTATGGAGGAAATTTTGTAGATAAAAGAACAAGTCAAAAAGTGCTGCAGATGGGATATTACTAGCCCTCCATCTTTCGTGATGCTCGGGATTATGTTCGAAGGTGTGATAGATGTCAACGGATGGAACGACCTAGGAAGGTAGATGAAATTCCTCTTCAGCCCCAGATAGTCCTTAAACCATTTGTGAAATGGGCCATCGATTTTGTTGGACCCTTCAACCCACTTTCTCATCAGAAAGCATACATCCTGGTCTGCACTGATTATGTAACTAAATGGATGGAAGCCAGAGCGGTCACAAGAGCAACAGAGCAAGTAGTGGCAGACATTCTTTTTGAAGAAATCTTTGCCCAATATGGTACTCCAAGGGAAATTGTATCAGATGGAGGATCACAATTCACATCTCACATGATATGAAATTTGATGCAGAAATATGGGGTCAAACATAGAGTGACAACTCCCTATCACCCACAAGCGAATGGGCAAGTAGAAAGCGCAAGCAAGGTATTGGAAAATATCTTGACAAAGACAGTAGCAAGTCATCACTGGGACTAGGCACAGAAACTTCCAGAAGCTTTATGGGCATACAGAACAACATGGTGGAACACAACTGGGTTTTCTCCATTTGAATTAGTCTATGGGAAACCCCCCTTGTTTCCAGTGGATTTTGAGATCTGTACACACATAACAGCTCTAGAAGTAGGCCTAGATCTATCAGAAGCACAAAAACACTGACTGGAACAACTAAATGACTTAGATGAGACTCGATCAATAGCTATCTAGAAGAATACTGTTGTTCAACAACAGAGAGTAAAATGGCATGATAAATTTATCAAAACTTAGGTGTTTCGTGTGGGGGATTGGGCATTACTGTATGACTCCCGATTTAAGGATTTCAAAGGGAAGCTTCGCACTCGCTGGATGGGACCATATCATGTAGATGCAGTTTTCAACAATTGAACGGTCAGACTAATTACAATAGATGAGAATCATACCTCGTTCTTAGTAAATGGGCATCGTCTAAAACTATACCACCGTCCAGCCTCTAAAGATGCCTTTGTCAAACACCTTTCTGATTTATTTGATCTAATGGTTATTGGAATAGAGGACACTCTCACTCCGATATAAATAATATATATAGATCTCTCTCTCTCTCTCTCTCTCTCTCTATCTATCTGTATATATATATATATATATATATATGGGGTTATTACTTGTTTGTATTTTGTAGGAATAACAACAAAATATGGCTAGGAGAAATGTAACATTCAGTGATGTTACTCCACTAAGTGTTGTTACTCCGTAACTGCTGTTACTCTACTGGTGCTGTTACTCCGCAACTGTTGTTACTTTGCCAGTACTGTTACTCCACAAATGTTGTTACTCTGCTGGTGCCGTTACTCCGCAACTATTGTTACTCCGTTGGTGTTGTTATTCTACAACTGCTATTACATCGTTGATGCTGTTACTCCACAACTGTTGTTACTTTGCTGGTGTCATTACTCTGCCATTGTCGTTACTCCACTAGTGTCGTTACTCTGTAACTATTACTCGCTATTGCTGTTACTCCCTGTGCTATTACTTACTCTGTCAGACATTTTTGCTGCTACTCCACCATAAGGTAGGTCCATTGGTACATCTCCGTCGATTTTATGGATTTAATTAAAATATTCCAAAAAGACATTAAAATGTGCTGTGGAAAGTTGTAATTAAGTTGGTGGGGGGGAGCTGCCATAATAAATGACGGCGTACCTCGAAAAAGCATTAATGACACACGATCCCCACCTAATAGAATCTAATGATTTCAATACTTCATAATCATACCTTTGATGTGTTGGAATGCGTATTTGTACGTGTAGAGTCATAATTAGTCACCCTCCCAACACGTTGCATTAATTTTCTGAAATATCTAACAATACCACCATAATCTGTCATCATTTTCAAATGCACCAGTATTGTTTCATCCGTTGTCCCCAAAAGCGACCATGACATTATTTCAGTTTCCAACAGTTTGGAGCCCTGTCACTCTCCCCTACCAGCAAACTGAAGTCGTCGTGCTGATCCCGCCTCTACAGCGATGGATGGATGATCTGTGTGACATGAACTTGAGGATACAACGAGAGTTCGGAACAATCAGGAGGTGTGGTAGGTTTTTGAGAACACAAGCTGGAATGTTTATTTTGATAGGTTGAGAGGGTAGAATGAAGAAATTACCATGGTAGAATTTGAATTAAACTTGGGAGAAGGAAGCTCTTGGGTCCGCGGAATTGAAATCCTTGTGATAGAGGAAGCCATCACGAAAGTTAGTGGGCTCCCTCAAAACGAACAATGACAGTTTTGGAGGACTACCCTTCCAAAATTTCCTGAAGCCTTTTTACAGGTGGGAGAAAGTTTCACGCAGAAGGATCGAGGATACGACTGGAACTTGCTACCCAATCTGTGGGGAGGAGTAGCCGAGTTCATCATAAAGTATATGACTTGTGGAGGGAGATACTTCACCATATTCAAATACCATCTGCACATACTAGCTCACCTGTGATTTCCCCAAGCGGAAGTTTTTCAATGAATGTGCCCTATTTCCTATTCAGAAGCCTTCACTTGATGGCACATTCGGCTCAGGGGTCACGATAGGTATTGGCGGTCATCACTCACCATGGTTTAGTTTAGCTGTTAGTAATGAATGCCATCATATAAATCTCGATCCCGTGGGAACTATTTTGGGATTCCATAGAGGAAGAAATAACAGCCATTGTGGCTGCTAGGGAAGATGAACCAAAAGCCATGGAGGAAGAAAATGCATAAGGAGATGATTATGTTGACTAGGAGGAGCCGAAAGAGATGGAGATGGAAACTGAAGAACTTGAAGAAGAGGCGGCTCCCTAAGAGCAAGCTGAAACTATGGAGTCAGTGGAAGATATGGGGGTTGACGTAGAAAGGCTCACTAGTACCATGACCGAGGTTGTCCCGCAAGAACCAGCTTTGCCCTAGAACTAGTAGAACAAGTTGATAGCATTATAAAAATAGAGGTAGTCCCACAATAGGAAAGATTGGGTGAATTGGTCGATATTGCGACCGAGGGTAACCCATAGGGATCTCCTGCCACCATGGAGCTGATGGAGGAGGATAATTTGATTGAAGAGGAGGTCATTGCCACTTCAACCATAGAATCCATGGAAGTGGAGGAACAAGGACAAGAAGGGCATGGAGATGGGGAAGCCATGGGACCTGTGGAGGAAGAGCTGGGAGAACTAAGGCGTGAGGTTGGCATTGACCCACACGAACCAATGTCGACCTTGAGACCAAACATTCAAGACTCATTCTAATTCTCCTTCTTCTCCTCTATCCCAAGAGCTGCAAGGGTAACTCATTCCTCTCAGTGAAAATAAGAAGAAGATATCGCCATTCCTATAGCTTTGAATTTATCACAGAGGCCACAACCGTGTGGGGTGGATGCTACTCAGGTGACAGGCACATCGGAGCCTGAGAGGACAGAAGAGGCAGAGGTCCCTAAGGCTGGGGAACTAGAAAGGATTCCAATAGGCACATTAGGAGGACAACATCTCGCAAGGGCATCACCTGTCGTGGTGAGTGCACATGAAGAGGAAGTAGCTGTTGGCGAAGAGGAGGGACCAAGCAAAGTGGTCTCAATAGATGAGGAAATGGAACAACCAAGCAAGAAGGTCATGAAGCATGAGATAATTGAAGAAGAACGGGCAGTGGAGGAAAACCCGACAGGCAGCACAACAGAAGCTGTCCCGGGGGATTTACCCCCGGCTGTTAGAATGAAGGAAGTTCTGGTTAAGCTAGAATGGGTAGATCTGTGTGAACAATGAAGACTCCTAGTCAAACAAAAATATCAGCTACAGTTTAAAGAGATAATGCGGCTTAAGATGGAGGGTAGGAAATTAAGGAAGCAAGTGCACAAAATGCAAAATCAGATAAAGAAATACAAGCGGCAAGCTAAAAAGTCCAAAGTCATAGGGATCGAAGGAGAGACTCATCCAGACCAGATAGGCACAACCTTTGGTGCCACTAAAACAGACCCGGTCGAATGATAGTTTGAAGACTGTGAGTATGGCTTAATGGCCGAAGTGTAGACTTAGAAATCTACTATGGCCTAGTATCAAAATGAGGTCAGAAGAACTTAAGAAAGAGCCTCCACAACCATCTTTGAATATGTGGAGCACATAGATATCATGAGATTAAGGCATGCAAAGCAGCAGCTCAGGATGGAGCAGTTGGAAAAGCAAGTGGCAGAACTGAAAACCAATAAGGAGCAGATGTTCAATTTGGTGCAAGAGGTGATGGCATGTCAGCCCCCTACTTCTTGTTATTATTTTTTCTTGCATGAACTTTTTCTTTTATTCTACGTGGAGAGCATAAAAATGAGATTAGTTATGAAATAGAAGATGGTGTACAATTCCTCTGAATAATGAGGAGTCATGACGTGCCAACTCAACATTTGATGTGTGAGTTTTACCTGCACGGGTATCTATTGCGTCTAGACAGAGAATTCAACCCGGTTTCGTATGTGGGGGACATTCATTTAAGGGCCCTCACCTCTCACACTTTCAATCAGATCAATTGGCAGAAGGTTTTTAACACTTTTGAATCCAATCAGGTTACAAAGCCATTTATAGTAAGAGGAGAACATGAGAGGTCAATCACAATGTTCACTAAACACAACACCTTTTTGGGAATTGAGGGGAACAAAGATAGAATGCTGAGGACAAAAAATTGGTGCCTTGATCGTTGTTTCAAGCAATTAACCACATTTCAAGATGAGGCCCTTGACTGCTATCAGACAAGGTGGATGATGTCACCTATAGCTACCCAGAACAAGGAACCTTTTGGGGCACCAATTTTTGCATGAGTGCTCCCCAGAGTGCCCAGATATGTGGCATGTGTTCGAACATGTGGGGTTCGTTGGATGTGGATCTAGTTTTAGTTTCCTATTATTCGGTTTCCTGCAGAAATTACTCTCCAGCGTATAATATTCTATCATAATAGAGGAAAGAAGTTCTCCTTTTAGATGGTTTTAAAGTTCCAGGAACAGAGGTGGTTGTAGAATATGATCTCGCCCATCTTCATGAAACCTATAGTTTGCATAATCCAGACCTGTGGAGGCAGTAAACTGCATGAGGGCATGCAGAAGGCTAATTGGGGAGAGATGTTGGGCACCGAATTTGGCTATCTTTCTGTTGCATTTCCATCACCCTTTTTGACTTTTTTGTACTTATTTACCCATGTTTGCTATGCTAAACTTACAAGGTAAATACCCATGACTTGTCTGATTCGAATATTTTATTAATGACGTAAAGTCACGGAGTCTTATCTATTCGGGGTACTAAAATGTATGTTTTACCATAGCTTCTGGAGAACGCGAACCCTTTCTTCATCATCTCGCAACAGATCTAGTAATGACCAGCCATAAGGAGGCCATGCAGTTGGAGTCACAGATCCCTGAACTATTCTTGGGCCTCTTGTTGATCTCGATTATCTAGTGTTGGTGTCGTTCCAACTAATGTATATTTCTAAATATGCGGTTACCATGTTTCGGGGAGATATGTTGTTCTCCCGCGCTATGTATAAAAGACATATTTTTCCTGTAAATGGGGATTCCCACATCGATAGTGTAATCACCTGTTACAGATTAATACAATATCACATATTTTGTTGTTCTAATCTTCACTGTAACTAACGCAACCCTGATCAGAGAGCTGGGCTTGCTCTTCTGATCAAGTGTTGCGTCTTTCTGTGTGTGTTCTTTATTAGTTTATGCTTGCTGTTACAGTTCTTTAATTCTTGTAATTGTTTCTAGAGTTTTGTATTTAGTTTAATCTTACAACAATGTTTTGAATCTTAACAGCGAACCCTTAGTTGGAATGGATTGCGCTTTTGCCCCTGCATATACCTTGTGCATTTCCTTGAAAGGATACGCACTCAAATTGATAAATTAATGTCAGAATAGGGTGAATAAATTGTTCATACCTAGACACCAACAATAGTCACTCATGACAAGATGACATTAAATCCAAAACCTCCTAGTCTACCATGACACATGATCATTCAAATGCAGGTGAGAGGGAGAGGCAGCAGGGCTTCGATGGAGGATGACTTTGATGCAGACACACAAGAGTCACTAAGAGACCGAGACAAACAATTTGAGTTGACAATGATTGTCTGCAAGGTCTGGCATGTCTAGGAGGCAAAATTACACAAATTTTGGGAGGGACAGTCCGAGATGCAGGAGGGCAAGATAGGCATGCTCTGTGCATTTTCTAGAATCAACAATCAACAGGGGCTAGAAAGCCATATTTTTAAAATTTTCGAGAGGAACGGGCCGGGCTGCATGAAGGGTCAGCAGGCACAGATTGCACAACTTTTCTAGGGAATTTCCCAGGAGACTGGTAGCCAGAACTACACAATTCCCAAAGGGAACTAGCAGTTGGTTACTCAGCCACTGGAAGCACAAACTGTGCAATTCCTGGAGGGAATAGGCATTCTGTTGTTAGGAGCTGTTGGCTAGAAAACTACATTGAGACGAGGAGGACAACTTGCTGATCATCTCTGCGCAATTTTTGAGCTGAGCTTACTGATGGGCAACGGAAGGCCTACTCATGAGCATTGTGCAATTTCTGAGATGAACAGTTAGTCGACTGTTTGGATGACTAACTGGGAAAACTACACAATTTTCTGAAGGAGACAGGGATGGGCACTCGGTGTCTTTCTGGCTTGTCTGTGCAATTTCCTCAGTCAGTTGAATGGCTAAGGTCAATGGCCTCTATGCAAATTTTGAGGGGAGTCAGTCTTAGGGTTACTATCGGGTTCGACTATCCACATGGCCAGCATGAGATTTGATTGAGTTTCTTGTGGGTAGCACATACTGAAAGGACTAGCTTGGTGCTTCTACAATGTTTTGGTTGATAGTCAATCGAGTCGAAAGTAGGGTGATTATCTGACTGTCAGTGAGGAGTCTAGTCGTAAGAACTGTTGAAATATGGCAACAAGAATATTCCACTTTAATTTGTCCTTGAATTAAATTGTGAATTAAAATCAAATTTAGTCTTAACAACTACTTGGTAATAATTAATTAATTTATGTTAAATTATTTAGTTGGAGAAATTTAAGTTAGAAGTATTTCTGAAGTCATGCAAGAGTTATCCCTTACATTAACGAGATAAGATTGAGTTAGATTTTAGTTTTAATTAGTTAACTCAGTTTACTAAGTTAAGTCTAGTCGAATTAGTTCCAAACTATTTGAGGAACTAATAGTGAGTTAACAGTCAGTTGATTCATTAATGCACTCAACTAATGCTACTCCAGTTAACTGAAGATTCTCTCATCAAAAAGTCATGCATGTCTATTCTGAGAAAGAACCAGTTGAGATTAATGTTCAAGGACAGTGTACTATTAGTTGCATGTGTTTTCTCATGGAGAAAAATCATGCATGCAGTCAAGGATTCATCCTTGAGGATTGCGCAGTTTTGAAGGCCTATTTTTCCACTTGGTAATAGGCTAATCATCCACAAGGAACAACACAAGGAAATAGGAGCTTGGAGGTCAGAGAGGAAGGCTGGAGAGAAGCCAAGATTGCTTGTGAGCATCTGTGAGGATTGTACTGAGAGATGGCTAACTGTGAGAGTTAAGCCTTTGTATAATTCCTACATATTCCACCATGTATAATAATACAAGATTTTGAGGTTTTTAGTTGAGGCTTTCACCAAAGTATTTTCATGTTTGTTATGCCATTGATTCTTCTTCTTCTGGTTATATTTTTCAACTCGATCTTTAAGCTTCCGCAAATTGATAGTAGAAGTAGGCTATAATATTCTGCTTTGATTTATATTGCATTATCAGGTTAACCTATCACGGATTTTCTACAAGAACTTCAACAAAAATGATTAAGTGTGTGAACAGTCGAAAGATGCATAGGTGATCACATAAACACACACTCGCATGACTTGATGATGAAACGACCAAACCATCCATATAGACATGTTCAACATGACTGACCAACGGTGCAAGCGACAAGTGCGACACTCGTGATTGATTGTTCATGATTGAGACGACGCTTGCATGACAGTGAATGTGACTTTGTGTGTTAGTGTGACAGATGCTTTCATGGTGAACACTATAGACACATACAAAGCAAAGACTTTGAGCATAACCAGAACATAGTCGCAAACATGAATTGCACATCGGCATGCAAAGACTTGGATGCAATGAACAAGTAAGGTGAATGTAAAGACTCACACAAGCTCACAGAGTGAACCCGAGTGTGTGCAATGTGAAGTGAAACTCTTTAGCCGAGACTCCAAAATTGGTGCGGGCCAAAATTTTGGAGGGTGGTTGTAGCCGCTACAACACTTGGTGACACACTGGTAGAACTCGAGCTTCTTTGTTTTTGTTCATTCCTAGAACAGGGCCTTAGTCTTTCAGGGTGTATTGAATTGTTGTGTAGGTTACTTCAATTTCCCCACTTACCCCATGGACATACATAGTTCACTTTTTTCCAACTCAGTCAAAGACAATAAAAGGTTCATCTTAGATCTCAGTGTTTCGTACCCAGGAAGGGTAGTTTAGTTTGCGAGTTGAATATTTTCAAAGTATACGTTTTCGTCTCTGGTGTTGCTCCGCAGCCAACAAGCTTGGACAATGCCCTGATGGAGTCACGCAAGAACACACACATTGCTCCATTTCCAACGAGCTTGGTTAGTACCCCGCTGGAGTTGCATGCTTCAACTCTCTGCATAAGAAGCCTTTATCTTCTTTCACCTTTGTATTTTTTTTTTTTTTAAGAGAACTCTACATAGGCACTTATTTATTTTTGGGGTAGAAGAGGGATCTCCACTTATTGAGAGCATAAGAGGGATCCCGACTTATTGAGAGCAAAAGAGGTTGTTCCTTGAGAGAAGCATGTAAAAGCTCTCACATAAGTTTGCTCGTTTACATTTTTCCCCTTCTCCATTTCTACTAGTTGGATTAGCTTAAATAGACATAGCAGAAAGCTGAGTACATGCATGGGGCTTCCCAGTGTGGAAACAAGTTCACAGTTGGGCCAAAGCTTCCCTTACAGATGGTTCGTATTTTCCACTAGGACTTCATTGGCTGAACATTGTAACCAAGAACAGAGAAAATAGACACAAGACGAGCCAGGTGCTACAGTGTCACAAGTCTCTTCAAATTTCAGCCACATACTCTATTCAAAAGCTAGAATGTAGTAGTTGATAACAGTTATTTCCGGAAACAAAAATTATAATATATCAAACAAACAAAATGAACGTGAACAAAAAATAGTAACCGGAATCAAACAAGGTGAGAGTAAAGATAATAAGAAAATGAAACCAAATGAAACAACAAGAAGCAAGCAGACTATGTACATGGCACGGGCATGGCATGGCCTACTGAAACTAGTGTTTGAGGACTTGGCCTTTGACAGGAAGATTATCAATCCTCCTATTAAGTGATTGCAAATGATACATGTGTGAGCCAAGCTTCTCGTAAACTAGTGTCGGTCCACTAGGCTCCACTACCGGAACCTGGTGGAATTCCAGAAGACCTTGAAGTGAAGAAAACACCACTTTTTTTAGGTATTGTGTGCAGCATGGGCTCAGATGATGGCATGGGGTAGTTGTTCTTATTCCAGGAAGGGTTCAAGTTTCTGAAATCAATGCCTAAGCGGGTCTTCCTAGATTTCTTACGTGCAAGATTTGAATTAGAAAACCAAGTATAATGATGAACTTTGTAAGTAATCCAAGCACTTAAAATGCTAGTCAATCTTATCGGCAAAAGGAGGAGAAACAACATGTATGTGTTACCTATTATTTGTTGCAATGGCTTGTCTCCTCCTTTACCTAGAATCTCATGTTGGACTGCTCGGGTGCAATGGGTACTCAGGTCATCATCGACTTGTGCAGACCCATCTTGGTACTGTTCGATCAAGTGGTCAACAATTGGTTGCTGCTGTAGTGTGTAACTTGTACTGAGATTGGCCATCTTCAGATCATGGTCGATTCCTAGTTTGCTCTATTTGTTCATGGTGTTGGTCCTTTGTGTGTTCAATACAAGTGCTTCAGTATCATAGTTTGTGACTTTGGACTTCAAAAAACTTGAAATCACGCATGGTTCATTGCTTTGGATGGCTTAGATATACTCAGTCCTTGAGCCATTATGTGGTCTTGATTTTTCAGCACTCATGGCCCACATCTTGTCTGTATATGGACTGTTTGACATGGTCGTACCTCTCCTAATACCATTGTTTCTACTATTGCTACTATCAAAAAAAAAATGGTACAAGTTCCATTATCATTAGTTGGGCAAGGGGGAAGTCCCAATTGCTTGTCGGATGAGGTTGGGGTTGGCCGTGAAAGATAACACTCCAATGTCTTTTCCAGGAATTAGTTGCCAAACATGAATTTTGTGAAGGCCAATGGTTCGTTCTCACCGCTAAGGGGAGTGACATTTTGTTTCATATACCTCTCCGATAACACTCAGATTTTGTTGCATCTTCCTTTGTACAAAAGACACATGTGAGACAAGTTTGTAGCAAAATATCCATCTAGCTTGCTGGACCAGTGTCTGCTGAGTAGCAGGCCATATGCTTCTGGTATGTCTGATAACACCCGGATTTTGTTGCATCTCCCCTTGTACAAAAGACACATGTGAGACAATTTTTCAGCAAAATATCCATCTAGCTTGTTGGACCAGTGTCTGTTGAGTATCAGGCCATATGCTTCTGGTATGTTGATGCATTAGTGGAGTCAACTGTCTTGGGATAGTCGGATGATCACGTCTCATAGTTTACCAATGGTTGGTACTGATGTTCTATAGAGTTGGATGATTCCGGCAAATGTTTCACTCCATTGTGCATTGATACTCTTAGCAATGGAGAGTGACATGACATTGGCTATTGCACCAAAATCAACCAAGTAATTGTGGACATGATTGTAGTTGAAAAATTTGAATGAAAGCATGAAATGGGGGGAAACCTGAGTTTTCTTATTCCATGTAGAGTGTATTGAGCATAGTGGATAGCGATCTGGGAGGTGTGCTTTCTCCCTTGCTGGTGGAGGTCGTGCTGTCTATTGTTGTTTGTCCCAAAGTGCACAGCAAGATATATCATTGACTCTGGACTTTGGCTAGCTTGAACAAACTGATGTTCACATGAGTTTCCTTCATGTCATCAACTATGTTGTAATCGAGAGGTGGTAGACTCACCGCCTGGGGTGGAATGAATCTTCATGTTGTTCGGCAGAGTGTTCTGCAACTTGCTTCCTATGGACGTACTCTTATCCGTTGTTGTCTTCCTGGACTTGCTTTGTGTTTGTTGCTTTGAGGCAACTGGTGGGTCAGCCTTCTTTATTAGCTATCTCACCTTCTCTTGCATCTCCTCAAGTGTAGGGGGATCCCCTTTACTCTTAAGACGGTAACGATCTTTTTGCTTTTGGGGCTTCTTCTCGGTATTTGTCTTCGAGACTACTTGCAAGCACTAGTATTCGTTCACAACATGCCCAGAACTTGGTGCTTCATTGGGTGCAACCTCTTCATTATCATCAATGTCTTCTGGTTGCTACTATATGTCACCATCCACATTTATTATATGAGTACAGACACAGGTAACATCTCTCTTCCAATCTGAACAAGAGTTCTCGGGGTGAAATTCTTCACGGAAGGAACAGAACTTAGGATTAGTGCATTGATCGAGTTGGAACATAGGCCTCTACGCAAATTTGGAACTGAACTGGTTGTTGCTTGATGAGCCAGTTAATGTACTGCTTGCCTATCTCTTTCTGAGCAAATGACTACTCGCGAATGTGTCTGTCTTCCGTTGCTTGAGTTTAGACACTTCAGTGTTCAAGTTCTTGACAAGGAAAGTGAGGATCTCAATATTAGTTGCTTCTTTGTCTCTATCCTTGCTCATCATTTCTTGGGGATTTCTACTCGCATCCTTGGAGTATTTCGTTGATTCGTCATCCTTGATGACTCCAATGGCAGTTAAGTCTTTCTCAACAATAATAGCCTTTTCACGGATTTCTAAAAGTGTCAGCTTTGCAGCTCACTTTACGAATTGTGCAATGGTGGTTGGCAGTGGAGACATATAGTAGTTGACAATGATGGAGTCATGAGGTTTGGTGTCTACTGCAAACTTCTTCAAAATATGCATAAACCTCTAATTGAAATATTTCACTTTCTCTTTTCCCTCCATCTTGAGGCTTCCCAATTCTTTGAGTAGCATGACTCGGGTCTTATCATCAAAAAAAATTTCAAGGAACATATGTTTGAAAGAACCCTAGTTTTGTATGGAGTTGCGTGGAAGACTATGATACCAGGTAGTTGTGTGGCCATCCAAGGTACATGGAAATAATCTACATGCTACGTCATCATAACGTACCTTAAGAGTCTGTTGCTATATGTAGAAGTTGTCTAAATGGTCTTCTGCCTTCACCGCACTATTAGGGTTGAACTTGATGTTTATTCTCTCTGCTCACTTTGGCACCTTGTGTAGAACAGCCTAGAGAACCAATCGTCCCTAAGTATTCCATTCAAGTTTTGGTTCATCCATCTCTTTGTCCTCTTCATCCTATTCGTATTCTTCCTCTCCTTCAGAATATGATGGTTCTGGATCTGAGTCTGCCTATTCGTCTTCGCCTCCACTTCCTCTGCTATCTTCTCATCTGCCTCCTATACCAGAGTTTGATCCCAATACCACAAGTGTGCTTTCACGAACTAGTGAGTGATGGGATGGACAGAGCGAAGGTGTTGCTATGAAATCTCGTGTTCAATTATGGTAGGTGAGGAGCAACCAACTGCTGAGTCATGAGAGAGGGAGTGTGAGTTATTTCCTTATCCAGATGGTTGATGAGTGAGTGTGAGGGGAATTTTAGCCATGTAGAAATGGCTACCCTCCTTTTAGCGCCAAAAATATTGACTCTACTGGATCCGTGAACATTTAGGGGATCACCCCGATATGAAGTCGCACTAGACCTCACACCATTTGGTATGGGAGTCCCATCCAGTATGATGTCTCGTTTCCATTGTCTTAAGGATTTGCCTCAACTCTTACTTTTCAGCAAAGGAGAGTGGTTCTCTTTGCCTTCAAGAAGTAAGGTTCGCGTGCCTAGTGAGTGTAAGTGTACTTGTGTCAATGGTTCTTTCACTGTGAGGGGAAGAAGGTGAAGGTGAGTTCTAGGTTGAAAGGGATCAGTCCCAACTCGGCTAGGAATAGATAACACAATATGACATAGAAAGCTTCTGGCGGAGTAGTCCACTCGAATGTGATAGTCACAAGGTAAGATAACACGTACAACACTCACGGATAAGTCCGAATGAGTGCAACAGTTCTTACAACAAGGTTCATGTGAAAGGTCTGTCTGATATTAGGTAAAGAAGTTGACACAGATGGGACAACATTAGTAGCATATACAACACATTTTCATTAATATATTATGCATTACAACAAATGAATCAGTTCAGATGTAGAACAAATATAATACATGTTTGAAAACTTGATAGCATGTTAACAAGATTCTAAATTAAGCGAAAGTTCCAAGACACATCGTTACACCATACATCACTAACCTCATCAGTGGGGCATTGGAGCCACTAGCTACTCCTCAAAGGAAATATTATATACTCTCTTGGCTATGTGGGAGGAGCTGAGGTGAAAATTTCATTCCTGTACAAATTAAGGGGGTATTTATATGCAAGGGTGAAACTGACCCTTGTGATTGTTCGACTACCCTCATTACCATTCAACTTCCATGAATTTTCAAATTACATGACTCTATGGTCAACAAGTGGGTCTCTTGGACTTCCACGTTACATCACATTGATTGACAACAAGCCCGTAGTGGAGATGTGGGAAACATGACTTATGACTTGACTCGACATGACAATGCTGGTACATTTGTGCTGTTGTTGGAGTGCATGTCAAGCTACAACGCTGCTAAGTGATGGCTGTCTTCATAGTGTATCATAGATTTATCTCCGCGTGGCAAAATGTGTGGAGTCTTCAATGGTCCTTAGTTCGCTTGATGAAGCTTTAGCATGTTGTTCCTTGCTTTCATGCTGGTAAGCTTGACACACTCACTTGTTCACGAAGGTGCATGTTCATCGGGTTCGTCCACTTCACATGCTTTGTTCGTTCATCTGTTGGTGAACCTGTCCATCTACATGTGCTCCCATCGTTCATCCCATTCATCGTCTTGACATGTTTGTTGGTGTACTTGTACCTGCAATCATTCATGACAAGACGACATCAAATCCAAAACCTCCTAGTCTGCCACAACACATGATCATTAGAATGCAGGTGACTGGGAGGCAGCAGGGCTATGATGCGGGATGATGGCTCTGAGGACCTGCTGATGAAAATTGTGCAAGAGTCACTGAGAATTGAGACAAACGATCTGAGTCGACAGTGGCTGTCTGCAAGGTCTGGTTCGGCTGGGAGGAAACATTACACAAATTTTGGGAGCGACAGTCTAGGTTGCACGAGGGCGAGGTAGGAATCCTCTGCGCATTTTCCGGAACAAAAAATTAGCAGGGGTTAGACAGCCAGATTTGTGCAATTTTCCTTAGGAAGGAGTCGGGTTGCATGAAGGGTCAGTAGGCAAGGATTGCACAATTTTTCTCGGGAACTACCTGCGAGACCGGTAGCCAGAAGCGCACAATTCCCAGTGGGAACTACCAGTTTGTTGCTGGGGTCACTGGTAGCTAAAACCACACAATTCCTAGAGGGAACTCACAGTTGGCTGCTTAGTCACTGGCAATAGAAACTATGCGATTCCTGGAGTGAACATGCAGTCTACTGATGGGAGCTGCTGGCTAGAAGAACTGCACTAAGGCCAAGAGGCTGACCTGCTGATCATCTTTGCACAAATTCTAGGCTAAGCAGATTGATGGATAGTGACAATCCTGCTCATGAGCATTGTGCAATTTTTGAGATGACCAGTCGGTCGACTGTCCAAATGACTGATTGGGAAAACTACACAATTTTCTAAAGGAGATAGGGACGGGCACTTGGTGTTTGTCTGGCCTATTTGTGCAATTTCGTCAATCAGTTGAATGAGTGAGGTCAATGGCCTCTATGCAAATTTTTAGGGGAATGATTCTTGGGGTTACTACAGGGTCTAACTATCCTAGTGGCCAGCATGAGAGTTGATTGAGTTTCTTGCAGGCAACACATCTTGAAAGGACTAGCTTGGTGCTTTTGTGTTGTTCTCGTTGACAGTCGGTCAAGTCGAAATTAAAGTGATTGTTTGGTTGTTAGTGAGGATTATGGTAATTAGAACTTCATAAAAAATGATTAAGTGTGTGAACAGTCAAAAGGTGCATATGTGATCATATGAACACACACTCACATGACTTGACGATGAAACGAACAAAACATCCAGATACACATGTTCAACATGATTGACTGATGGTGAAAGTTACAAGCATGACACTCGTGATTGATCGTTCATGATAAAAATGACACTTTCACAACAGTGAATGTGAATCCATGTGTGAGTGCGAAATATGCTTTGATGGCGAACACAACAGACACATATGAAGCAAAGACTTTGAGCATAACGAGAACATGGTCACAAGCATGACTTGGACATTGCCATGTAAAGACTTGGATGCAATGAACAAGCAAGGTGAATTTAAATACTCACACGAGCTCATGGAGTGAACCCGAGTGTGTGTAACTATCAAGTGAAACTCTTCAGGGGAGGTTGCGAAACTAGTGCAGGCCAAAATTTTGGAGGGTGGTTCTAGTCGCTACAATAGATCCTCATTAGCATCACTAGAAACTAGTGAATTGCATCTTGAGACATATCCGAGGCACTTCCAACTTTGGCATTTAGTATAATGTTGGTTCTCATGAGCTTGTGGGTTTCATAGATTCTGACTGGTTTGGATCAGTGGCTGATTGAAAGTCCACCTTTGGATTTTTTTCTTTCTTAGTTTTTCTCCTATTGCTTGGCCTTGGAAAAAATAATCAATGATTGCATTATCTATAATGGAAGTTAAGAAGTTCTTTGGCTACATAAATTATTGTTTGAGTTTGGAATTCAATAGGATCAACCTACTCTTCTCTGGTGTTGTAATCAAAGTTCAATACATATTTCTAGAAATTCAATGAAGCATCAAAGGAGAAAGCATATTGAGATCCATATGCATGCTATTTTCCAGCTTATTTAAGATGGAATTATTAGCTTGGCGTATGTTCCTACTAAGGAACAAATAGAAAATATTTTCACAAAGACATTGGCATCACCAATGTTTATTTATTCACAAAAGTGCTTTTAATGAAGGCAATTGTCCTCGGGGGTTCATCTTGAGTCTTCCTTCCTTCACCTCCTAATTTTTCTCTTTCTTTCTTTATTTTTTTTATGTAATCTCTTCTAGAGCCTGAAGTTTTTCCCCGTGGGTTTTTCTCCTTTTCTTTGATTATGGGAGGTTGTACATGGATACCTAAGCAAGCCTTGTTTTGAGACCCATTCTTTGTTTTTTTTTATTTCCTCCTTACGTTTCTCTTATTGCAGGGGATTGGTGTTCGAGTTCCAATAAACAAACCTCAAAACTTGTTGTGGAGAACTTGGAAGGTATGCTTTTGACAAGCAATCTAGTGGTTCTTCAATAATAATTCTAACCTTTTCTGCATTATGAATTCAAAGAAGATAAAGGATTTTGATAAAATGTGCAAAAATAGACAAAGGGAGCTCAAGTGCTAATAATTGACGTTTTTCTATGCAGGAAGATGTGGAAGCAAGGAGTTGCCGTCCAAAAGCGAGAAGCAGAGGGAAAATAACTGCTGTCCCTCCAGCGGGGAACCAGATGCGAACAAGATCAAGCAAAATCAAAGTTGAATAGTCCAGGAAAAGAATGCAGGATACCGAGTCGGCGAACGTAAGAAAGAAAAAAGAAGAATTAAACGATTAGCGAATCCCTCAGGATCTTTGATCCTGAGGGATCGCTGCTTTAACTTATCTTTGATTATCTAGATACCTCTGTCATTTCTTTTATATAAAGGCACAGCGCCATTGAGCAAAGGGACGATTGTTTTATAATTCTAAGTTTCAGAACAAACTGTGATCATTGAGTCTCACTGAGACCTGATTTTGTTATACTTTTGTTGATGCGATTAATATAAAAGACTTGGTGTTCATTTCGTCTCTGCGTCTGGAGTAACCTAAGGCAGTGTACCATTGGCAGCTAAGGGCCCGACTCCGAAGGACACTTGCTTTTGTATCATTATACGGTGATTTGCATGTGGTTTGTTTCTCTTTATTATTTAGTAATCTGATACATCTTTCATATGATATGCTATGCTCTGGTATAATCAACATCTGAATGATTTCTCCATATAATGTCTCTACACTGTACAATTGGATCTATTCAAGGCTGAATTGCATCTTTAATCAGTTATTTCTGTAACAGAATGTTGGTATGAATTTTATTGTCACTGGATCCATGTGAAACGATAT
This sequence comes from Pinus taeda, assembly GCA_000404065.3. Lineage (NCBI taxonomy): Eukaryota > Viridiplantae > Streptophyta > Pinopsida > Pinales > Pinaceae > Pinus > Pinus taeda. Next base: position 103,171 of record APFE030550957.1, read on the forward strand.
TTGGGGGACTTGAAAGCAGTGTTACTCTGTTTAGAAACATAGTCATATCATTCATTATTCTCAGATTGCTATATTAGTATAGACATGTACATATGGGTGATGGTTGCTGTTCCATAATTCGTCAAGGATTGTTGTTCCACTTTATCACTGCTGTTCCATTTTATTACTGTTGTTCCATTTTATTACTGTCGTTCCATTTTACTGTTGTTCCATTTACTGCTGTTCCATTTCCAGTTTGTTGTTCCATTTTACTTTCTGCCGTTTCATTTACCTGCCTTTGTTGTTTTGGTGTGAGAGAAGGCCTAAGGCTGTAGTGAGCCTCAGCAAGACGCTGCTTAGCTCCCAGACCTATAAGTCCATGCTCTAATTTCCTTTCTTATCATTTCTAGAGGGATGGGTTATTGCTTCCGTACCCTTGACTGATCAACTGTCTTGTGTGATTCTATCTTTTGGGTTAATTTAGTTACAGCTTAGCATCTGTTTTCTTTTGAATCTTCTGAACACTATACTACTGATCATTACTCGGACAAATAGCCTCGGATTGAGCTACTCTTTGCAATAACAAAACGTTCCCAGATTGACTTATTAATGTGGGATAATTAGAGGTGTGAGAGACCCTAGTTATAGCTCTACATTTTGGCGTCATTGCTGGGGAAGGAGTATATCCATTTGCCCTTTACAGAGTAGTGCGCAAATCTGCTAGGGGGGAGTTGGATCTTAAAAATGGAAGGTAAGAACCTGCATACGGAGCATGTAAAAGCCCTGCTCCACCATCCGCTCTCTTAGCAGAATTGCTGGTTGATAGGATTTAGTAGTTTTTAGAGTGCATGACTAAGCAGAAAAAGCTAGAAAAGAATATCAAACCTTGAGCCAAACCTGAAAAAGCCAAAGGACCGGTGACCCTTGGCCGAACAACCTTCATAGACGAAATCTATAAGAAAATTGAATCTTAGCCGTCAGTAGGCCTCAGAAAAATTATTTCTAAACAGCCTACTAGTTCCCTTCAGGCTACAACATCACCATTTGGAGCCTTCGCTGAGGTGCATAGCCAGACTGATGAACAGGACTTTCAAGAAATTGAAAATTCTATGTCTAAATGGCTGCAGGAAGGTAATTTAAGCAACCTTTGTGAAGGAGAGAGGAAAACAAGGGAAATAAAGGAACCAAGGTCTCCTTCTAGGATAATCCAACTGTTAAACAGCCCAAATAGGGGGAGCGTGGCCAAAGTTAATATTGAAGGCACCCCATTCCCTCAAATAGAAATCCCAGATAAGGGAAGTGTCATTAAAACAGCCCCTGCCAAGGCCATCCCTTCTCAACCTAGGAATACCCTCCTAGAAATTCCGGAAGGTTATTGGCACGTATTCGATCCTATGGCACAGAATCAGCCAAATACTCAAACTTCTACATTGCAATATCCTATAGTAGACTCTGCTGCAAATGCACCCATGAAAGCAATCCCTCTTCAACATATCCTGACGTTTCATGGACTTACATTAGAAGACCCCGATGCATTCTTATTTGAATTCGATGTGCTATGTAGAGGGTACAATTACACCACTAACCCCCAGAAATTAAAGTTGTTCCCCTCCACTTTGAAAGGAGCAGCTCTGAGATGGTTTATGGGTTTAGGTGGTGGAGTCATAAACAACTGGGAGCAAATGAAAGAATCCTTTCTCAAGAAATATCAGGATTACTGTAGGTCAAGAGAAATAAAAGATGAAATTTTCCAAATGACGGCCAAACCAAATGAAACTTTAGAGGAATATGTAGAACGTTTCCAATATAATTTACAGAGATCCCCCCATGCATCACTACCTTTGCCTAATAATGTGTTGAAAACTGCATTGATTAGAGGTATGAAAGAATAGTGGATTGAAACATTGAATATCATGGGAAAAGGGGATATTTACCAAGACAATTTTGCTGATATCATTAATTTATGCATTAGGAGTTCAAGAGGCAGCACAAGAATAAAACCAACAGAATACGATCGGTTTGTTAGAGATAACAAAATATCAACAGAAGGAGTAAAACGTGTAGAACTTGGGAATTTATTAGAAAATTTTAAAACTGATATTCTAGGGACATTAACTACACAGCTTGATATTGTGCAGGCTAAGCAAAAGCAGATGGAGGCGGAACAGAATCTGGCAATTTTCTGCCCTCGATGCAGAAGAAAACATAGCCACAAGGAATGTTCACTAGATTCAGTTCAAGCATGTGCTATCTGTACGAAAGATCACCTTACCGAGAGCTGCCCCTCACTTTCTGGATTGAAGGCAGTATACAAGGAAGCAGAAGAAGAACCAGAGCCAGCATACTTTGTTAACCAGCGTCGCCAATGGCAACCTAGGCAATCTGGTTTGTTTTCGGACCCAACTTCTTCTTTCCAGCCTCCGCAGTATAATGCTCAGCAATACGGTATGTGGCAAAACCAATCTACACCCCCATTTCCAAACTGGTCATCACAACCATTTCCTTCTCCAAATCCATGGATGAATCAGACAGGCCAATTCGGCTGGCCAAATTTTCCTTACACCCCACCATATTGGCATAATAACTCATATCCTCCGCAATGGATTCCCCCTACTTCACAAGGTTCACCCTGGCAGACAAATTGGCCAAGATCGACATATCAGTCAACAGGAACTATTCCACTCCCTCAACCGACTCTACCAGCCTTACAACAAAACCCCCAGTCTAATTTGAGGCTGCAACTCCCGACCCAACCCAATCCCAATCCTAATAATAGACCGGTCCAATCCCTCCAAATTATAGAAACATCAGAAATCGGACCTGACCTAAGGGAGTGCAGTGATCTTCAGTTACGATCTGGACGTATAATAGAAACAGAGGGAGACAAAACAATTCACATTGAAGATTAGTTACCAATAGAACAACCGCCACAACAAGAGGATGTAAATAAAGAACAGACCCATCAACAAGCAAGTACATCCTCTCCTCCTTTCCCGGAACGATTAGTCATACCACGACCAGTACAATATCCAGACTTTGA
>APFE030550957.1:106199-130830 GCA_000404065.3 Pinus taeda
CCAACCCAATCCCAATCCTAATAATAGACCGGTCCAATCCCTCCAAATCATAGAAACATCAGAAATCGAACCTGACCTAAGGGAGTGCAATGATCTTCAGTTACGATCTGGACGTATAATAGAAACAGAGGGAGACAAAACAGTCCACATTGAAGATCAGTTACCAATAGAACAACTGCCACAACAAGAGGATGTAAATAAAGAGCAGACCCATCAACAAGCAAGTACATCCTCTCCTCCTTTCCCGAAACGATTAGTCATACCACGACCAGTACAATATCCTGACTTTGACATTCTGGGAGAGTTACAAAATCTGTACATAAAAATTCCATTCCTCCAAACCATTCAAGACATTCCTATATACGCAAATACTATAAAAGAACTGTGCATAAAAAAATCAAGGAGGAATACAACCACTAACCCTAGAGTCCAAGTAGTTGGTACTTTATCCGACTTGTTATCAGGAAAAGAGACACCTATCAAATACGAAGATCCCGGAAACCCAATTGCAACTGTCCAAATCTATGGTCAAACCCTGACTAACGCTTTAGTCGATTTGGGAGCTGCAATCAATATTTTGACAACCTCTACCTGCCAAAAGCTTGGCATCACATCAATAGAACCTACTTCTACTTTGCTATAATTGGCAGATCGATCTGTAGTTCGACCAGAAGGTACTCTATACGATGTCATGGTTTCTGTAGACTCCTGGGAATATCCAACTGACTTCCTGATAATTAATCCAAAAACCCGACTAGATGGGTATCCGCTAATACTGGGAAGACCTTGGCTTGCTACTGCCGATGCCTACATTGGTTGCCGATAGGGAAACATGACCATAACTAAAGGACCAGACGTTAAAAGTATAGTTCTATATCCTCCAGCACAGCCAAGCCTACCAATCATCAAAACTAATCAGTATCCTGCGTCATATCTTACTAACAATATCAGATCTCCATTGACTGTACAGAAGGCTTTAGATTTTAAATATCAAACAAAAGATGATGCCATCAATAACTTCATTAGTCAAACTGAATCTATATCGCACACACAGTGTTTTATGATAGAAGTAGCGTTTGATAGTGAGCTAGAAGAAGACCCTTTAAAAGATGCACATGACCAAACAATACAAGTGACTGTTGTTGCCAATAGTAAAGTAGGGGAAATTGAACCTGATAAGACTCTAAATATCAACGCCAACCTTACACTAGATCAAGAAACAAAGCTTGTTAATCTGTTACGAAAATATCAAGGAGCATTTGCGTGGGATTACCCTGACATGAAGGGGATTGATCCTCAATTATGCACCCACCACATCTATATAGAAAAAGATGCAAGACCTGTTCATCAGCCGCAAAGAAGACTCAACCCCTATCTAAAAGAGGTAGTAAAAGCCGAACTTCAGAAACTTTTAGATGTTAATTTTATCTATCCCATCTCCGACAGTAAATGGGTCTCTCCCCTGGGGGTGGTACCCAAGAAAAATGGAAAATGGAGGATTTGCGTGGATTACAGGGAGTTAAATAAAGCCACACAGAAGGATCACTTCCCTCTCCCATTTATAGATCAAGTATTGGACACTTTGGCAGGAAATAAATTTTTTTCTTTCCTGGACGGCTTCAGCGGATATAACCAAATCCAAATTGCCCCTGAAGACCAGGACAAAACTACCTTTACTTGCCCTTGGGGAACGTTTTCCTATCGAGTACTACCCTTTGGCCTATGCAATGCCCCTGCTACATTCCAAAGGGTTGTCCTCAGCATCTTTGCAGATCTAATAAACGATGGACTTGAGGTGTACATGGATGACTTTACACCATATGGAGATGATTTTGACCCAGCTCTAGATACCCTGGAAAAAGTCCTACAACGTTGTATCACTACCAGACTTTGTCTGAGCGACGAAAAATGTTACATGATGATGACAGAAGGGCTCATTCTAGGGCACTATATTTCAGCAGCTGGCATCCAGGTAGACCTGGCCAAAATTCATATTCTTTTTCTTATCCCTACCCCCACTACTCAAATAGAGGTACGCAGTTTTCTTGGATTTTTTGGATATTACAGATGATTTATAGAATATTACTCACGTATTGCTGCACCTCTATATGCTCTAACTAGTAATGTTGATTTCTTGTGGACAGAAAAATGTGACCAGGCTTTTAAGGAATTGAAGAAGCTTGTATCAATAGCCCTAGTCCTCCGAGGACCAAACTGGAATTTGCCATTCCAAATCTCATCTGATGTCTCAGATACAACAATTGGTGCAGTCCTGGGACAAGAAGAGGATAAGAGACGATATGCTATCTACTATATCAGCAAAAATTTATCCTCTGCCGAACTCAATTATACTGTCACTGAAAAGGAATTCCTGGCTGTAATACATGTTGTTAACAAATTTAGACATTATATCACAGGCTATCCCGTTGTGTTATATACAGATCATTCTGCTATCAAATATTTGGTAAATAAACCTGTTATGAATGCTAGAATAACCAGATGGTTGATCTTATTGCAGGAGTTCGATATCACAATTAGGGATCGACCTGGAAAGGAGAACCCTGTAGCCGATTTTCTCTCACGAATACCGAAGTCAATTGAAACAGCATCAGTAGAAGATCAATTTCCTGATGAACACCTGTTTGCTGTTGTTGTTCGAACACCCTGGTATGCTGACTTCGCCAATTACCTTGCAGTAGGTAAGCTACCAAAACACTTAACCCCTCAGGAACGTAAGCAGATTGTTCAGAATAGCACTCGATTTTTGTGGATTGGAGGCCATTTGTACCATACAGGTGCAGATATGCAAATTAGGAGGTATATTCGAGAAGACGAGATCTTCGAAATTTTAAAAGCTTGCCTTGACAGACCATGCGGGGGACACTTTGCTGAAAAGAGAACAACACATAAAGTATTGCAGACATGATACTATTGGCCTACAATTTTCAAAGATGCGAAAAAATTTGCACAAGCCTGTGACAGCTGCCAGCGAGCAGGAAGACCTGGCCAAGCCGATGAAATGCCTCTAAGACCACAATTGGTCATTGAGCCATTTGAACGATGGGCTCTTGACTTCGTCGGGCCCATTAATCCACCATCAAATCAAAGGACATACATTCTGGTGGCGACAGACTATGTTACTAAATGGGTTGAGGCTGAATCATTGCCTAAGGCTACAGAAGACTCTCTAATACAATTCTTGTTCCATTTGTTTGTATGTTATGGACTTCCGAGAGAACTAATCACAGATGGTGGACCACAATTTGTTGGAAATAAATTAGTTGCAACACTTAACAATTATCATGTCCAACATAAGATCACTACCCCATACCATCCGCAGGCAAATGGGTAAGTAGAAAGTAGTAATAAGGTAATAGAATCAATTTTAACAAAAACCATTGCATCGCATAGGCGTGATTGGGCCGCTCGACTACCTGAGGCACTGTGGGCCTATAGAACCACATGGAGAAGTACTACAGGCTATTTGCCTTATCAATTAGTGTTTGGAAAACAACCAATCTTCCCCATAGAATTAGAAATCCAAACGCTACGAACTGCACAGGAAGTCGGCCTAGATCTGAGTGAGGCACAAATCAATCGATTACAATAGATTAATGAATTGGACGAAATTAGGCTCTCTGCATTACAAAATACAACATTAATTCAACAGCAGCGAGCTAAATGGCATGATGCACTTATCAAGAATAAAGTCTTTCATGAAGGAGACTGGGCTCTGTTATACAACTCTCGGTTTCAGGACTTCCCAGGGAAACTCCAGACTCGATGGTTAGGACCATACGAAATCCAGAAGGTACATGACAATGGGACCCTTACCCTGATCACAATTGATGGTTCTGGATATGCATTCAAAGTAAATGGCCATCGAGTTCTTCTCTATCGAAAGCCACTCACTCGGGAATCCTTCTGTCAGCAGCTACGACAAGATACTGATTTGGAAATTTTAGGAGAGGAAGCGAAATCTTCCTCACCTATAACTTAAGTAATTCATTTTTTTCATAACTTGTACATAACATCCTGTATATATGCTCTTTTGATTTTCTGTTTGCATTCTAAGTATTTTTGTTGTTCCACTTGTGTGTTTTTGCTGTTCCTTTTCAAAAGGAACAACATTTGTGTGATTTTGCTGTTCCTTTTCAAAAGGAACAGCATTTGTGTGATTTTGTTGTTCCTTTTCAAAAGGAACAACATTTGCGTGTTTTGTTGTTCCTTTGCGAAAAGGAACAACACTTGTGAGATTTTGTTGTTCCTTTTCAAAAGGAACAGCATTTGTGTGATCTTGTTGTTCCTTTTCAAAAGGAACATCATTTGCATGTTTTTGCTGTTCCTTTGCGAAAAGGAACAACACTTGTGTGTTTTTGTTGTTCCTTTGCGAAAAGGAACAGCAATTGTGTGATTTTTTTGTTCCTTTGCGAAATGAACAACACTTGTGTGATTTTGCTGTTCCTTTGCGAAAAAGAACAGCACTTGTGTGTTTTTGTTGTTCCTTTGCGAAAAGGAACAGCATTTGAGTGTTTTGCTAGTCCTTTTTCAAAAGGAACAGCACTTGAGTGTGTCTGTTGTTCCTTTTCAAAAGGAACAACAATTGAGTGTCTTTGTTGTTCCTTTCTCAGAAGGAACAACATTTGTGATTTTTCGTTGTTCCTCTCAATGAAATGGTATCCTACGAATGGATTCTTCTCTCAGGAATGCCATCGGCATGTTTTTGCCCTTATTGGGATGCTTTGCGCCCATGCTCTCCTCAATCTTTTAGATACAACAATGAATTTATGCGATGAACATAAACCATGATATACCGAAATCAGCACATCATAAATCGCTATTACTATGAAGCCAGTATGTATAAGAGGACAAGAGGAGGGACATTAACTTTTCATCTTCGCTGTCATTGTCTTATTACCGAACCCTAGTTGGTGATTTTTATCATGACGATTTCCCTAAAATCTTTCTTGATTATTACTGAGGAGTAATAACAAACGATTTATATCTGTCTGTTGGGATCATAAGACTTCTTCCACCATTCCCCGCTCTTAAGGAGTGCAGAACCACCCTTATGTGGAAATAAACAAAAAAGAGAGGTTCTCTACAAAAGAAAACAAAAACAAAATATGAAAATTGTCAAATGCAGGATAGGGGGTCTCATTGAGAGCCAACCTACCATGATCATAAGGATGGAAGCAAAGTGGCATTCTCATTACGGCCACCACACCAGGGATATGGTCCGAAGGTAAATTAACAAGCAAACCTTGGAACAGGGGGTCTCATCACGAGCCGGCTTGACCACGTTTCGCGCCTACCTTGTGAATGGCATTATGGCTATCGGGTTACCAAGCCAGCATAATGGCCTGCATTTTGACAAAGCACTCTTCAGAATATACACAAAGGATCATGGTTTCGGAGGATGAAATAAACAACTCTGCCAAGGTTATGAACACCTGTTGGCAGCAGAGCTCTGTTAATGGCATAGAAGTCGTAATATTTACACCAACAGATATGATATTAAATCTTTCTGTCTCTTATATCCTTTGCATAAATCATATGTCACACCCCGATGTATATATCGCATGAATATTTATTACCACCAATCATGGAAATGGAACTGACAATGATTACTGGATACTTCGTACACTTGACAGACGTCCAATCCCCCGGCTCCTCATTATATCACGCAGGCTCTTATATAAAACGCGATCTACCTTTTTGCCTCGATTTCGGCATTTCGTTGTTTTTCTAAAACATGGCATAATTCCATATGCTGTTCTTTATGATTTGACTTCCGACTGGCTGCTACTCCTCTCTTTGACGGCTGGGGACAGCCTATCAGATCGCGGGGGGGGAGGTAACCTCATTACTCCATGGATTACATGGCTGCACACCATTCGGGCGAGATAATGTACGAAGGAATGGCATGGTTTAACGGTATGATGATTCCATTCTACGGAAATTGCCGTCCACGATCCTTTTTTCATTGCATGCTCTGTGATCTTTTCCAAAATTTGGCAACGATCATCCTCTCTGCGTCGCAAACACCGCAAGAAGTTGCTGTTCCATTTCTGAGTAGAATCATGGGCGGAAAGACGGTCCGAAGTGAACCTCACGAGTTGACAGTCTCCGCTGCTGCTCGCAAAATCCTGGAAAACGCAGGATGGTTGAATTATTTTAGCCGCCTGCAAGAATCAAACGAAGCAGTGGCGTTGGAATTCCTGCAGAATTTGCAGGAAAATTACTCCATAGTAGGAGGAAAGCGGATAGCGGTTACGGAGGATATCATCGCAGAAGTCTCAGGATTACCAGTTGCTGGACCCATATGGACGCTGAAGAAGGAACGATTACAAAAAGCTATGGAAATTTTCCAGGACGAAGGCCAAAGCTTAACAATCAAAGGGAAAGGAGTTCTGCCGGCAACACTAGGGGAACCCTGGACTGAGCTAGCAAAGACAGTGCAAAGTTATATCACCTGCGAAGGGAGAAAAGATGTGGTAAGACCTCGTCACCTGAAACTTTTAGCAGTTTTAAAAGGAAAATGCTCTGTAAATCTCCCTGCACTTTTAAATTCACTACTACATGACGCAGCCCGAAGCCTGAAGAAGGCCCAACACATAGATGCAGTCGTTAGCCACCATGGACTGATTCGGTTGATAGTGAGCCACAGTCCCACTCAACAGCAAAGCACTTGGGAGGAACTGATCGCAATAGTCAAAGGAGGATCGACTGCACCACCCCCAAAACCTGAACATTCCTCCAGCACGCCGGAACGATCAGAGAGACGCAAGGAGTCAGCAGCAAAAAGACATGCTGCTTAAAACCGGAAACAACCCTCCGGTACGCCAGAACGACCAGAGGAACCCAGAGAACCTGCTGGCACACCCGACCAACCTGAGAGACCAAGGAAGTCAGCCCGACTAGCCCGGATACGAGGAAGGCTGGAAAGGATTCAGGGAACCACGGCCCAGCCAATTGAAATTGCAGACGAACCTCCAGAACCAGAAGGAGGACCCTTCAAAGGAAATGCTGAGCAATCAGAGGCCAAGACTGACCAGCCGGAAGGAGGAATTGAAAAAGGAGATGAGCACTCTGAGGAAGAAATGGCCACCGAACAGGGCAATCAAGAAGAAGAAATAGCACAGCCAGGGGGTAGCCCGTTGCAGGACCCTGTGGGTGAGGAGGAATTGGCAGTAGTTCTGGCCAATATGGGGGAATATGGCCAGCCCTCCAGCACAGCAGGTGTCCCTGACGGTCCCGCAGAGGAAGAATTACCCAAGGAAATGCATGCAGAAAAGGCAGGAGAAGAAAACCTGCCTGGTTATGATAATGAATTGGAAGACAACAATCAGGGACAATCTGTCCCCAAGACGCCGGAAGATATCCCAGATGAAGAAGGAGCGGACTTAAGGGCCAAACCCTCTGCCGAGGCAAAGGAAATTAAGAAATTAAGGAAGAGACAGTAGAGGTTGCTGGGTACTATAGCCAGGCTCCGGCAACAAATTCGAATTTTGAAAGCCAATTTGAGAATACAAAGGAACGCAAGGAAAAGGAGGAGGGCCACTGCAGCAAGAACCCCGAGGACAAGAACCCGTTTTGTTGGTCAAAACCCCATCAGGAGACCTACTGCCGAGGAACAGTCTGTTGTTCCAAATGATAATGAGGAACAGGGTGCTGTTCCAAGTAACATGGAAGAACAGACTGTTGTTCCATCTGACCTTGAAGAACGGATGGACATTCCAATGGAACAGCAAGAGGCTCCGATGGCAGGAGGACCACAACAACCCTTTATTCGCGTTAGGAAAGAAACAGAAAGCAAAGAGGTCCAAACAGAAGCACCACCCTCAGGGGTAATTCGGGTCCTAAACTCTAAGCAGCGTAATAGAAAGGTCCAGCTTAAACTTCCAGCCTCTACGACTTTGTGGAAAAAGGATCCAAAAACAAGGACCTTGCACAAAATGATGAAGGAAGCTCAGCAAGAAGCTGAGCAGCTGCGAGAACAAACAGTCCCCAGGGAGAAATACGAAGAGCTACAACAGCAACTTCGGGACATTAGTCAGACCGAGAGCCAGGCCTTTGAAGGATGGCAAAAGGAGCAGGAAAAGGTTGCTAAGGTAACTCGTCGATTAGATAGTGTTGTTAAGTAGATGGACACTGTGTGTTCCTTATGTAATGACGTTTTGACTTGTAGGGCCCTTGCTAAAAATTATGCTTTATTTTTGCTTGAACGATATTTGCGATTGAAAATAAAAGCCGTTAGGGCAGGAGCACCTATCCACATCAACACTGTTAATGATTTTATAGACTGTTGCAAGCACTATGGAGTTAAGGTTCAAAGGTTATTGTGCGAGTTTTTCTTGCACAAACTTGTGCTAGACCAGGAAACTGATTTAAATCCTGGCCCTTTTGTTGGCGATATACAATTCCAAGCCTTTATCTCATTTGGGGTTAATCAGCTGAAATGGCTTAGAGCTTACAACACCTTTCAGAGACAAGAGAATAGCCTAGATTTATGGGTACGAGCCGAACCTAGAGACCCAGTGATGCTATGGAGAGAGCATAGGAGCCTTATGAGGATCCCGGGTGTCATTGAGATATTAGGACCCATGCACGAAGACTTGATCCAAAATAGTCTGGAATGTTTCCTGACTATTAAAGACCTTGCCATCGATGCTGCAAAATTTCGATACCGGACCTCTAACCCAAACATCCATCTCAGGGAACCATTCAAATACGAGACTTTTGAGCTGGTTGCCAGCTGATTGAACCTTTATGGGGAATGGATTCTGCGAGCAGGGCCATCCTGGTTGGGGTATCGATTTCGCAGTCCAATTATTTGGCACCCTGCACCCAGATATCAGGCCTTGTATGAGATGCCTGCAGATCAAATAGATCAGTTCTTTGATAATCTAGTTGCTCATCACGGTTGTCGGCGTCCTCACGAGATCCCTTCTCCGGCCTATTCTCTCACCACCTTGCATGTCAACTATAATGTTTTCATGAGGCCGTGAAACAGGGTAAGCAGGGGGGTGTGTGGAGCACTTGGAAGGTATGCTTTTGACAAGAAATCTAGTGGTTTTTCAATAATAATTGTAGCCTTTTCTGCATTATGAATTCAAAGAAGACAAAGGATTTTGATAAAATGTGAAAAAATAGACAAAGGAAGCTCAAGTGCTAATAATTGACGTTTTTCTATACAGGAAGACATGGAAGCAAGGAGTTGCCGTCCAAAAGCGAGAAGCAGAGGAAAAATAACTACTGTCCCTCCAACGGGGAACCAGATGCGAACAAGATCAAGAAAAATCAGAGCTGAATAGTCCAGGAAAAGAATGCGGGATACCGAGTCGGCGAACGCGAGAAAGAAAAGAGAAGGATTAAACGATTGGCGAATCCCTCGAAGATCCTGAGGGATCGCTGCTTTACTTATCTTTGATTATCTAGATACCTCCGTCATTACTTTTATATAAAGGCACAACGTCATTGAGCAAGAGGACGACTGTTTTATAATTCTAAGTTTCAGAACAAACTTTGATCATTGAGTCTCACTGAGACTTGATTTTGTTATACTCTGTTTGATGCGATTAATATAAAAGGCTTAGTGTTTATTTCGTCTCTGCGTCTGGAGTAACCTAAGGCGGTGTACCATTGGCAGCTAAGGGCCCGACTCAGAAGGAAACTTGCTTTTCTATCATTATACAGTGATTTGCGTGTGGTTTGTTTATCTTTATTATTTAGTAATCTGATACATCTTTCATATGATATGCTATGCTCTGTTATAATTAATATATGAATGATTTCTCCATATAATGTCTCTGCACTGTACAATTGCATCTATTCAAGGTTGAATTGCATCTTTAATCAGCTATTTCTGTAACAAAGTGTTGGTATGAATGTTACTATCATTGGATCCATGTGAAATCATATTTGTGGGACTTGAGAGTAGCGTTACTCTGTTTAGAAACATAGTTATATCATTCATCATTCTCAGATTGCTCTATTAGTATAGAACATGTACATATGGGTGATGGTTGATGTTCCATAATTCGTCAAGGATTTCTGTTCCATTTTATTACTGTTGTTCCATTTTACTGCTGTTCCATTTATTGCTGTTCCATTTCCATTTTTCTATTCCATTTTACTTTCTGCCGTTTTATTTACCTGCCTTTGTTGTTTTGGTGTGAGAGAAGGTCTAAGGCTGTAGTGAGCCTCAGCAAGACACTGCTTAGCTCCCAGACCTATAAGCCCATGCTCTAATTTCCTTTCTTTATCAGTTTCTAGAGGGATGGGTTATTGCTTCTGTACCCTTGACTGATCAACTGTCTTGTGTGATTCTATCTTTTGGGTTAGTTTAGTTATGGCTTAGCATCTGTTTTCTTTTGAATCTTCTGAACACTATACTACTAAGCATTACTCAGACAAATAACCTCGGATTGAGATACTCTTTGCAATAACAAAATGTTCCCGGATTGACTTATTAATGTGGAATAATTAGAGGTGTGAGAGACCCTAGTTATAGCTCTACATTTGACACTAATGTCCTTCTTATCTACTTTCTCTTTCGCTGCACTATATTTTTACTGATTGTTCTTCTCATTTGTGGTGACACTTGTTGATGGTACCTTGTTGGGACTTGGATCAACAAGTTCTTTCCCTTTCTTCGGAGTGTTTGAGGAATCATTCTTTGACTGCACATCCTTTCTTTTCTGAATGGGATTGACTGGTACATCTATGCTCCTTAAAGAATAATGCCTTTTTTGTGAAGACAAAGCATTCATATAACCATGTTGATAATCATCAGATTCAGCCTCCAAAACCACATCATTTGCTAAGATGTAATCTTCATCCCTTTGTATGTCTGTAACTTCTGCATATTATTCATCTTCAGTCAGAAATATAGGCATACCATCAATAGTAAAAAAGTGATTTGTTTCAATTACTGGATCTTTGTCATCTTCTTCTTCCATACCTTGAACATAATTTTGTTGTAAGGGAGTTCTGATATGCTGTTGTTGTGCTGGTTGCTTAGGTGCTTTTTGTTCTCTCTGCTTGATTTTGAATTGGGGTTGCTGCTGTCCTCTAAAATTTGGATTCTAGATTGGAGCTTCAGGTCTATCTATCATGGCTAACCGGTCAACCATCCTTTCTACTATTTGAATCAATGTATCGATCTTTGCATCTGAAGGAGATGCTTCTTCTTTTATGGTCACTCTTTTATCTGAACTCATTCTTGCTCTTTTGGCCAGCAATTTTGCTTCTACACTCACGAAATTCTTTTGCATGTCTTCTAGTATGGTAGGATCATGTTCTCGCAACTGATATGCCATATCAACATCAAAACCGTCTGGAAACTTGAGCAAAGCCAATCCCTCCATTGGTTTAATGTTGGCCTGAATAGCATTGTATACTGCATTAAACCTCACACATTAATCTTGCACACTTTCGCCTGTATTTCTTTTGATGTTCTCATACTTAGGCAAAATATCAAGTGGATTCTTCTCCACCTCCCACCGATCCAAGAATTTCCTATGGAGGATTGGTAAAGTGGTGATAGAAGCAGCTGGACCATTTTTTCACTTCACCTCCAAAGCTTTGTACAAACAATCTCATCAACACATCTTCGATTTCTACTTCATGGAGGTCAAAGAAATCATTCATTCTATAAACATGTTGCTGAGTTGAATGGTTTGAGTAACATCAAAGAAAGTATCTTGGTTTGATAATCAGCAGGCATGGCACCAAGATTTTGGGGCAAAACAAGGGGTGCATACCAGGCATCCATAACTCGAGGTGAATTTAAAACAAGGATTGGGCTATTAGGGGTTGATGGAGTAGTTGATGGAGAACTGGGAGGAATGGACGATTGATGGAGAATGATAGGTTGATGGGGAAGTGAAGGTATTAATGGAGGTTGAAAATGAATTTTAGAGGTTGAAGGGAATAATGATGAACTGAGGGTAGTGGAAACCAGTTCAGAAACCTAAGGGATTTGAACAGTAGTGAGGGATGATTGAGGGGAATTTAGGATATACTCATGAATTGACCTGTTTTCCCTTTAGACTTTGAGATCTAAAATAAGCTCTGGGTCTATAACTATATCGTGAAGTGCACTTTCAGACCTGGTTCTAAATAGGGAAAGGTCAAACTATAAATCAAATGGGAGATCTTCTAAGACCAACCACTTGTCAGGGCAAGAATCTACTTTTATCGAAGGTGTAGGACTGACTAAACTTTCTTGTTTCTTAAGTCTTATTGAAATCATATTAGGATTATCCACTACTAGGGCAGGATTTGGATCATGATTGGCCCTCGTGTACTTTCTTCAAGCCATTGTGCTCAAATTTCGAAGTATTATATATTGCTTTACAACTTTCCAATTCAGCCTAGTAAATTCTAAAACTCATCATCCATAAGCTTAAGAAGTCAAATGAAAGATATTACCGGGGTGATTAGTCTTTCGTCCCCATTATGGTTGCCACTATGTTATCACCTTGATTGAACCTCAAGTTGAAGGAAGGCAATGTTAGGGTAACCACAAACCATGCTTAGCCAAGCAGCTAGTGTTATTAGGCCAGGAGAGGGCTCTCTCTATAAGGATCTCAGCTAAGATGACTGGATAATGAAAAGGATTTTAGGCTAGGTATAGTAGCATGAAGTTTTGGTTGTATTTTGAAGGGGTTTTTCTACATCAGGAGGAGCTGGACAGTTTAGGTCTAGGGAACTAGGTCAGAATTACAGGGTGTTCAATGGGGCAAGGTAGACATATGATTTAGCACTGAAGGGCTTGATGGGATGAGATTTTTTAGACTCATGAGAAGCTAAGAAGGGCATGTGAAAACCATGGATCCTTCCTAGACTGTAGAAAACATGAAATGATGAATGGTTTCCCAAGGCAGAGCACTGATATAATGAATTCTATCTATCAACTTGAAAACATTCAACTAGAAACAATGAAATGATGAATGGAATACATAAAACACATTAACATATGATCACATAAGAAGAAACTATACTAAAACTCATACCACATGGATCCCATAAAAATAGCTGCAATTCCTATTAATCTCCTGCCAAACTGCTTACAAAAGGTGTACAATCAAGGTCTAAGCATCCAACTGAGTCCAACCATTTACAATGAAAAAAAAGAAGAAGATATAGACATGATTCCAACCTCCTCCCATCCTCAGGGGTCTAATCCCTAAGATGAGGAGCTAATCTAACTAATACTGAACAAGAAACAAGAATATAGGCATCATCAACAACTTGCCTCTAAAACTTAAAAACTGATTCATTTGAGCTCAAACTAACTTCTAAAGAAATGAATCTACCCTCTATTACTATTTATATATCATAATTAAATGCCAAGTCATAATTTACAATGGTAAATCATCCACCATGAGAGAGAATCCATGATTACAGTCAAAAAACTAGAAAAATAGCAACCCTGAGCAAAATTGCCAAAAGCGCAGTGCCACTGGCCAAAAGCACAATTCCATGTTTAGGTCCCTTTTGGAGGCCTTCATGGCATAAAAATTGAGCCAATAATAGCTCATTGGAAAGGTATTCAAGTCTAATTTCCAAAACACCTGCCATTTCTGAATTTGAGGCTCATTTTGCCCCACACAACTTGATTCTCCCAAGATTGCTTCCGTCTGTCCAAAAAGTGGCAGAAAGGTTATTTTTAGCGTGTTTTTTGACCTTTTGGTGGACCAGTTCTGCCCCAAAAACTTTGAAAATTTCTAGGGTGCATGTCCTCATCGCTCTGAATCCAAAAAATCAAACCATTCCTTCATTGGGTGCCCCTAGGAAAAGTGACTAGGAAGTTTTTCTATGTATTGAAATCCAAAATTTGCAAATGACAAAACTTGCTCCAAATTTGCACAAAATTGGTGAGAAGCACCATCATCATGTGCTCTGATGACCCAAGGAAGCTTCAGCCAACATCCTAAGTCTATCCTCCTCCTTTCTGCCTTTTAAGGCCCGCCTTAGCCTAGTTTTCATTCTCTTGACCCTCATATTGCAAATCTTGTTTTGGGTCTTATAATGATAGGCCATGTGTCTGATCATTTGATTGTCTATGTTGGCCTTCCATAGCAACTTCTAAAGGTGTAGGTTGAATATTTCAAGCCAAGTATCCCTATCATCTTCAATCTCCTACTCAATAGGAGTTAAAGTGACTTATGTCTCTTTCCCACTTTGTCGTTTCAAATTGAGCATTTCTAGCTCCATGAGGACTTGTTTGTCACTCAATTGTTTGTTTTCTTGCTCCAAGTATTTAATGACATATTTGGCCCTCTCCAAATTGTCCGCAAAAGCTTGTACCTGAACTTCCCTTTCCGGTATGATGATGTATTTGATGGTTTGTTCATCCTGAGCCTCTAAGTCAATGATTTCAACTCCATGAAAAGTATAACGCTGCTTTGGATCATCATGCTCAGTCAAGTCAAAATCCCTTTCCTCCTCATCATCAAGACTCTGCTCTGGCATATTTTCCTTCCCTTTGTACAACTGCTGCACTTGTACCTACTGTGTTGATGAAGAAGGAAAAGCCCCTTCCACATCTTATGGAGCTAGCATTTTCCTATGGGCTGATGAAGAAGGCAAGGTCCCTTCCACATCCCGTGGAGAAAACACTTGTCTATTTGCTGCAAATAATCTCCTAGTGCCCCTCTGATATGTCATGTAAACGAGAACCTCAGTGGTTCTTGTCTCATTGGCCTCCTCATCTATTTTCACTTGGCTAGAAGGTCCTCCTACTTCTTGAGACACTGGTGGAGGAATTTGAGGACTCGTGAAGATATCATGAGAGATAAAGGTTTCCCAAGAGATGTTAAGGAGACTGAGATGATGAAGCATAATGACCTTGATCATGGAGTAACGATAAAGAATGCTCATCTGCTGAGGGTATGGCTTCCTCTAGACAATATAAGCCATCTTCTCAATACTCCTAAACAAGTAGTAAGTGAGGTTTAACATCCTCACCCTGGTAAATTGCATGAGGAGCCTGATGTGATAAGTGTATAGCCTGGAGAATCTTCCCTCATGAGTCAGATACTTCATGATGAATTTCATCATGGGGACATACTTGTTCTCAAGAAATCTAAAAGGAAATAGTCTTTGCACCTCATTTCTATACTGGGGTTTGATATAAGGCTCATAGTAATACTCATCCAAGTCCTGCCCCTCTAACCACTTCTCCCCTACATTAGGAATCCTGGTGGCATCTGAAATGATGGAACATGAAATGGTGAAAGTTACCCTAGCAAGAGTCACCCTGTTGTCCTGAATATGGGCTGCAAAATGTCTAGTGAGCTCCGGGTGATATTGAACTCTCTCTACATGTTCACAGAATTCATAGTAGCCAAGGTATCTTAAACATATGACAACCAACTCAGAGGCTTGAAATTACCTAAGGTTTGATGGCTCTTCTCTGATAATCCTGCCTCCCTTGTGTGGTTTTCTTGGTTGCCTAGCTCTATCTGTTGAAGTATCACTACTTGTGTTCTCCTCCTCATAGTCTCAGTCTTCTTGGTCCACATTTTCAAGGTTGAGGTGTATGAAGGGAATGAATGAAAATGTTTTTAGGAATGAGGGGATGTGAGATGAGCTTATGACTGTGAAATGAATGGAGGAGTAGGAAATTAGAGGGAGGCCTTATTTGCTTGAGAATTTTCTCTTGGGGAAGAGGGATAAGGGAATGGGAATGATATGGAATAGGGGTAAAGGGAAAAAGGGGTAAAGTGATAGGGGAATAGGGATAGGGGAATGTAGAGCTATAGGGATAGATGATAGGATGAACAATGAGGATTTAGGGTTTACCCATCATTAGGGAGATTTTAGGGTTTATTATTAAACATGGAAAATGATGCTTATAATCTAGATTTGCAAATCAAAACCAAGGTTAGGGAGGTCTACTTACTTGTATGATGGAGGGCAAGAGCAATTTTGGAATTTCGTTGAGGGTTTGGGGGTTCTTAGGCTCTCCTACCAAAAGTGCAATGCCAACGCTTAGAAGCATAGTGCCAGGCCAAAAGTGCAACGCCTATGTAAATTTGCACTAGGAAAATCTGTCAAAAGCACAACGCCAGGTCAAAAGTGCAGTGCCAGTCTCCAAAAGCGTAGTGTCAAGCAGCCCCACCTAGAAGCACAACGCCAAGTTTCCTTCACTCAAACTCACTCAAGCTTGCCCTTTTTTCTCACTCTTTGATTCCTTGCTTGGAAAATGAAGATAATGAATTTTGAAAATGAAATGTGAGGGCTTAAGTAGGAGTGTATTTTGATTTTTCACTTGAAAACCCCACTTTTCCAATGTTTCTTGTGCTTATTCAAAACTCTATTTTAATGCCTTTTTCCTATTTGTGTCTTTGCAGGTGGATAAATGCTCAATTTGACTTGATTTTTGCAGTGTTTTCTTGTCTTACAGCAAGGAGAGATGCTCTGTTGCAGCTGAGATTAATTATTACATATAGTGACTTAAAATTACATATGAAATACAAATAAACTTAAAATACTCTGTTTTCACCTCAAAAACATGTTTTTTAGGTAAAAATTACATTAGGTTAAAAGATAATAATTTCAGTAGCTATGACTTATAAGCCATCCTGCTTGATTTATTGATCATCCTCATGCCCTCAATGACCTTTATTTGCACTTTAAAATCAGGCACTTGACCTTGGTGATGAAACCCTAAGACCTAATGAAATCATGACTGCAGATTGACCATGAAACCATAACTGAAGACAACCTGAAGAAGGGTTGCAAGTCTACTCTATGAGGGAAAAATTGGAATTTTTGGAAGAGAAGACAACCATCAGAGGATCAGTTTGACGTGACCTAATGGAATGACGAAACATTTTCAATATGGGACCCCTAAAATGACAATGCAAAGACCATATTTGATCCCTGATGGAAGTATGTAGATAATGGCACTAACACTATCCATCCTCTATTGTAATATACTATGGCATCGGCTATACCGACTTAACCACTAATAGATCCAAGATGGTGAAAGCGTTGAATATATTGACCTAACTTCCCGAGCAAGAAACTGGAAATCATCATCACACGTGTAGGGGAGTGTGTCCATCACTACCCTCCGACGATCCTAGGCTTGGAGGTTACATGGAGGGAAATGCCTCCACCCCTCCTCAAATAACTAATGTGAACACCCTAATATGGAGCACACTACGACACTGGTTGAGTACTTTCCATTTAATAATTCAATTAAGAAATAATATCACCTACCATTTTCACCTTACCCATGTCGTAATAGTGCATATCAAGTAGATAAGAAATGTCTAAGAATAATGCACATCATACCATTCCTTGTTGGAGTTATCAACATCCCCCTAGTCGATAGTATCGATCTTAGCTATAACATATTATTTTGCAATCTATAGGTTAGATCTCATCCATTCATATAAAAATTATATGTGTGTGTATATATATAAAGAGAGAGAGAGATAGAGAGAGAGAGAGAGGGTGGGAGAGAGAGAGAGATAGAGAGAGAAGTGATCATAATCATCATGTTATTAAGTCTAGTATCCATGTACCCATTTTTTTTTGCAATTAATATCAGCATGTTGGAATTAAATCCTACATCAAATAAATCATAACTTCGAGAAGTCATTAATTAGATAAATCATATCCAAATAATCAATACACAAAATAAATAATAATGATGATAAGCCATGCACTAGATAAATCATAACCAAGTAAGCCTCAAATTAGGTAAATCATACATCAGAATAGCCATAGATCAAATATTCTAATCAACAAAACAAAATCCTTCAAGTGTTTATACAAGTAAGTTAATACGTCCAAATTGAATTGATGAATATTGCATAGTGTTCATAAATGAAACAACATGAAAATACAACTAGGGCCTAGGCATAGGTAGTTGTATAGGTCAAAATGACCATAACAAATAGTTAAAAAATGAGGGGTATTTGCGATGTATAGTTGCATATCCTAGGCTATACTTGTCCCATTGTATCTTATGTGTATTTGTATGGTATTATACAGAATTTAAGTGTGATGGGGATTTCTATTTATCGCTATGTTGTTCAGTTCCTATATTCAAAGACCTCATGTATTTTGGACCCAGATATGTTCTTCTTGCAGTCTCCATTTACCAAATCACAAAATCATTGTTTGAGAAATATTATATATGTAAAATATTATGTTAACTCTTTGAGATAGAAACCTTTAAAATTGGAGCTAGATTGAATGAGAGTATCAGAAGGGTATCTATTTACATATTCATATATTATATTAGCACTTTCTCAATGGCCTCTAGGTTAGGAGATTGAGTGTTTTATTAAGTTCTAATAAGTAAACACTCTATGAAAAATACAACTAAAGACAGAAAAGTAAAGCACAATTGAACACTGAAAATTGAGAAATCTTGTCCATGGACTTGTACTATTATGTAGAGCACATTTAGAGACTTGGTGAATCATAATTAAACACCATGTAAAGAAATTTTAATATTATTAAAGCATACCCTTTGCAATGTTTGTGAAGAAGACCGTAGTCAGAAACTAGAATGTGAACACCTATGAAAATAATATTCATGAACTTACATGATTGTAATAGTTTGTGAATTCTCTATCTCAATATTTGATTTTGGGTTTTGTAGAGTTTCCATTATCATTTAGATTCCATAAATCATTTGTAATAATCATCATCATTTATATTGATGGCTACAATAATTGGCACCCTCTGGATCTTGTTATGTAATAATATGTACCAACACCTTGGATGGATTGCCATAACTTCTTACTCCATCCAACTTGAACAACCACTTATTTTTTAACTTAAGATTGTCTTGTCTAGGTATTTTAAAATTGTATTGGTAATATTTTTCGTAAATGTAGTGCACGACTTAACACAATTTCGACCATGTGGGTATCACCCCTTGAACACAATTTCTCCAAGGTTCCACTAAAATATTTGTACATAGAATGGACACAGATATATTGTCGCCTTGTTTAGTTTTGTTGTATAGATGAGGTGGATCTTAATACTTATAACATCTAATAAACTGACTAGAATTTGGTAGACATTTCTTCCACTTTCCACTAAGAATGGCACAAATAAAATTTTTATTTTTATTTTGTTTCGCTTTGACTTGCTCTAAACAATGATTATTAACTCAACAAACACAACCAATTTGGTGTAATACATAACGTGTTCCTCAACTTTATTTATGAGACTTATGAGTTTCATAAAAACCTCTCTCACAACCATATCACATGGACAACACAACATGAAAATATGCATGTAACACAATTAGTTTCCTTTTGAAATAATTCCTTATGTAATATATTCAGGATTATCATGAACAAATATTAATGTCCATAGGAATGGAAATTAAGCAGCCATTATAACACATCAATTAGAAATAATGTAAGGAAATAACATGTCATGACTGAACATAACAATGTAAATAGTAATAACACTTATCTTATTCAAGATTATTTATAGTAACTATTTGAATTGGAGTTGTTCACTACCTAGCCATAGTTTTCCAACATAAGCAGACCCTCTAAGTCAGGCTATGAAGTGAGAAAGGTGAAGGCTAAAGTGATTACTCAATTGGATAACTTATGTCTACCATCCCTTGCTATGAATTTCTTCTTTTCCCATTTCTAACCATTTTCTGTTGCTATTAACTCAAATCCACATATTGTAGATCGGTTTTAACATCACATATTCTTAATCAGTTTATTTACCTTCTAGGATATTTATTTGATTCAGTTAGCTTGCTTTATTTCATTTGTAGTATTTTCCTTCACTAATCTTACCTTGAAAAGGTCACTATTTTCTTACTCTATGGCATGTTATCTTTCAAAGACTTTATAATTCACCAACGAGCTTATGATCACATATTCAATCTTTTCTCATAAATTATCCATCTCTAGTCCATTTTATTAGTATTTCTTTTAGATTCTTGTTTTGTAGAAATGCTACCCACCTTATTATACTTAAATAACATAATCCTCCTTAGGATCACAAATGGTTTTTTCAATTTCATTTAATTAATGATATAGAACTTAATTTTTCTTTCCGTTTAACTATGCACCAACTTTTTATTTATGATCCTCATACTTATTCATATAAATTGTCATCCATTTTCTTTTCTCTAACTTATTACACTTTCCTTATTATCTAAAGTGATAGTTATTATCCTAGAATGCACCAAATAATTGTCACATTTATGCTTATTGTTATAAGATGTTAATAGTTATTTTGAAAAGTTTGTATATATTTTTTCGGTATCATCTATCCTGGATTGAACCTTGTGGTCACAGAAATGTTGTGCATATTGTATGAATACTTATGTAAACTAACATTCCAACCTAAATTTGTTCTTTTATGTCCACAACTTCACACTCATTTATGATTCAAATGCATCATTTTTCCAGTATCTCTAATAATGCGTTAATCAATCATGAATTTCATTCCCTTTTAGACTTTCTTAGGTAACCATGTTTTAAATTATGGGGCAGTTTTCATCTATCAAACATTGAAACATTTCATTCCTTAGTCAACCATAAGAGGCTCATTCCCTAACTCTTTTGTTCTGAAACGAATTCTCCTTGGAAATTTATTTTCCTCATTGCCACTATAATATAAGTTTCTATCACCCAAGGGATATATAAATTAATATATCGTATTAAGTTTCTATAACTTTCTATACTCCTATTAATGCTCTACTTTTTACTAGGGTAAAAAAAACATGAAGGACATACATTTCTTCATATTATTAAAAAAATGGTGTTGAATGAGTCTACATGTTTCCAAGTTCATCTCAAAGATATATATATATATATATATAATATATATATATATATATATATATATATATATATATATATATATAAACAATATAACAACCATAATATCACTGCAATTCTGATAGTTTTTTTCTTTTTCTTATGGATATATGTATAAATATCAAGGACCATTATCAACTTAGATTTCTAATCCATGTTTTTCTAGACCATGTTATCATTTTAATTACGTAATTAAACCCCTTCTATCTAAATATGCCATTCATTGATAGCATGATATTGTTTCCAATATAATATGTTAGCTTGTATATTTAAATCTCAAATTCTTAATTTTCTATTTACCCTCCATTACAGGCTCCTACCAGAAGGAGGCATATTGGAGTGGAGAATTTCAACGGGAAGATATTTTGAAGGGTCATTGTTACACATGGGCCATCTCGGGGATGAGATCAAGATATATCTCAATGGTTTATAGGATTGCTAGAAGGTCGAGAAGATTCAAAGGGGTTCCAGGAAATGATGAAAAGGGATGTTAGAGAGAAAATGTGGGTTGGATGTTAGATGTGGATGAGAATACAAAGGAGAAATGATGGAGCCCACTTCTACTTATTTGATGCATTTGTTTCTATGTTACGAGTCATAAACATAATTTAGAGTCTATAGCTACTTTACAACCTTATTATAAATTCTTATGTTCATATTTCTATCGGGATTTTGCACTATGAGTTTTGGTCATGCTCTATTGATGTTTGTGTATGGTATGTATCTAGAAGGCTAGTGAGCCTATTAGTATCTTGATTAGAACTCAGTACAAAGTACCTTTTTTTTCTCTTTAAATAATATAAACTGATGGATGTTTGGGTTGCCACCTATATTTTATGTTTACGTTTGAATGGATAATGATGAATATGTTGTATGGAATTTATATATCTTAATTGGTTTATTATAGTATTAAATTATTGTAGATGTGAGTAATGGTTTAGAAGGTTATAAGGTGGTAAATATTGTTAGAGATTCTTGTTTTTTGCAAGGGTACTAAAATTTGGGACTGATGGCATAACCATTAATGGTCGATAATATAACTTACTATGAATTTCGATGTGTTTTCATGTTTGACTTGTGCATTTTCTAGTGAGCCGAGGGGCTTAATGCAATGTGTAGTGCACAATACTAGGTTGATGGTTAAGTTCTTGTCAGGTGGGAGCCCAACGTAGGTCATAGACAATTCTCTCAGACTGTGGAAACCTAGTTTCAACACTCACCCATTAGCATCTCGGATGAGACTTCACCCACTTCTTTGGAGTTTCCAAAAGGGCCAATGTTGAGCGGGTTTGTTTTGGTGATTGTGTAACAAATCCCAGGTCTGTCAAATTCTTGCACACTAACAAATGGTTTCGTTGTCGGGAATATGACGGTTGTGTGATAGGATTGTCAAGTAATAATGTGGAAGTTGGGGAATCCCACCCATAAGGAGATCACCAGGTGACTTAAACGAAAAGAGCACAAGTTTTTAACGAAGGAAATCTAATATAGGAAGTAGAGTACAAAGAAATGGTTGTAAAAGTACATTTATACTTATTTACATGGAGTTTTCTTTGTAGAGTTCTCGAATTTCCTAACAGAGTGGATCCAGTGGTTAAAGGACAATAAATTGACATATTGCCAAGATGAACCAAGGAATTGAATGCCAGAGGAAGTACGTGAGCTCCAAGAAGTAAGAAATAAAACCTCTAATGTTGTTGATTTTTGGTTTGAAAATGTGTTATAAGGATACATTGTTAAGTTTGTAGTTGAAGCAATGGTGTCCTACACTGTAATGGAGCAAAAATTTTTGAATGGACCAACAGGAAAATTCATAAGATCAGTACCATTATTGATAAAAATGTTATTATATGACCATGGATTTTTACGTCCAGAATTTGATAACATGAGTAGCTAGGGCTTCCTACCTGAAAGGGGAAGCAAGGGAGACCTAGAAGATGGTCTGCGAAAAAGGAAGGGAGAAGAGGAAGAAGGATTGTGGTGGAAAATGACATTGGGATTGGAGTTATGTATTGAAAGCAGAAGAGAAAATATATAGCAATAAAGTTTTGAGGATGGAACTTTGAGGAGTGGAAGGAGGTTTTGATGGGTGACATAGGAGGAGGTCAGTCAGCATCAGTGCATTCCTAGAGAAGAAGCCCAAAGGGAGGGGCTAAGGGAGGTCATTGAATGATAAGGTTTAGTGCTAGTGACTAGAGCTATGAAGGGATGTAGTTCAGGACACAACAAATAAAGTAATGAGAAAGAGAATAGTTGAGTCCACACAGTACATAGGCTTGATAAATGGAACAACATGATTAGACTATGCCTCGTGTTCAACCCACAACCTTGTCCATATACAAATTATGAGGTAGATACTCAACACATTGATATTACTAGCATAGAAAGTAATTATAGTCAAGGAGGAGGAAATACTAGTAGTAGTGGGAATGGTCACACTGTAAGAGGATCGACACAAGGTAATCAAGTTTAGGGTGGTGCAAAATTGGGAACACAATGTTTATGGTAGCTAAACAAGTGTAGGTGGAAGTAATTTGTCGGCTAGTACTACACAAAATACAATGGAGGGCGTAGAATTGTGAATTTCCATGTTTCATGGTGCCAGGACTGAGGACCTAGACCAACATTTATTCACATGCAAGCTCATTTGGACAACAAAATAGGTCCAGGATGAGGCCACGAATATTGTGCAACTGGAAGAAACTTTTAGAGACATCACATTAGCATGCTATATGAATTTCAAAAGAGTTACTCCAACTGGACATAATAAGTCTTTTGTGGAGATCAAGCAAGCATTGGTTAGGGAGTTCCAAAACCAAATTTAGAGTCTCGATGCATTACAAAGTAGAAAGAAATCAAGCAGGGTCCAAGTGATTTAGTATGGGACCTTGACCAATGATTAAAAGTTCTTAAGGATAGGTTGACATTCGAAATCCCGTACATGTAGCATAAAGAATGGCTCATTATGGGACTTCTACCACACATAAAGATACCATTGATGCAATAGTGGATAGGTACATAGTCGGATGCTCTAAACCCGCACTGAAACTAGAGGCTTCACTACTAGAAGGTGGAGAGAATAATGGCATGGTGTAGGTGCAATCATAGTTGCATGCATGAAATGGAAGGAGAAGTGGGAGAGAGTATGGTGTACCATTTTTCATATGAAGGGTCAATATAGAAATGAATTTAAGGTGTTTATGTACTACATGGAAACTAGCATATCTGACCCACTTTCTGATATGAATGCCTATGTAAATTGATACTGGTTTATTAAATTTTTAAATTTTTATGCATGTAATAAAAAACCACCATTAAAAAATGATTAATTTAACTGTAATAGGAAACTTGAAAATAAAATTGCATCAAAATAAACATCAATAATGAAGCACACAAGAGAAAATGACACCAACACAATGATAACGAAGCTTGGCTATCTTCAAGCCTACCTGTCTAGGCCTGGTCTTTAATGGGGAGTCCTTTTTATTAATTTTTTTAGAAATCATCAAAAGTACATATAAAAATGCTTCAACTACAATCCAAACTAACTTTGATATATTCTACTCTATCTCTGGATCCTGTAGAAACTTTTATATTTGAAAAACGATTCCTCGTTTGCCTGGAATGTGTCTCCAAAGTTTCCTTGTTGAGGTAGTTTGTCACTACATAAAACCTCAATTTGCTTCAAAAAATTCAAATACGCCTCTTGTGGCACATTAGTATCATTTTATAACAAAATATGAGAATTCGGGGGGTAAAATCCTGACCTCCCCACTGCAACCCAAAATATATAT
>APFE030550963.1:0-36564 GCA_000404065.3 Pinus taeda
TTGGTCATGAAGCCTCTGAAGGCAGGAGCAGGTTTCAGCAGAGAAAGGAACAAGCCTCAAGCACCAAAACATGGAGAATAAAGGAACCACAAACAGAAAGATGTGGGATAGCATTTTATGCAGAGGGACAGGAAAATCTATGGTACATTGATGGTGGATGTTCGAAGCATATGATAGGTGATAAAGAAAAACTTGAGTCATATTCTGATCTAGAAAAAGGAAAGAAAGTTTCTTTTGGGAATGATACTCCTGCAACTATAAAAGGAAAAGGTACTGCTCAGTTAAAAGAAAAGGTCAAGGTTGGAAACATCTTGTATGTTGATGGATTGAAACATAACCTTCTAAGTGTCAGTTAGATGTGTGATCAAAGAACTGAGGTGATATTCAGATCAAATGGATGTCTTGTTCTTGATCTTGATACAGGTAAAACAATGATCAAAGGCAAAAGAACTCCAAATAATCTGTACATATTTGAAGAAGGACAACAACAATGCTATCTAAGCAAGGATGATGAGCACTGGTTATGGCATAGGAGGTTGGGACATCTAAGCTTTTCACAAATAAGGAAAGCATGCAAACATCAGGCAGTTCGCGATCTTCCAGACATCAAAATTCCTGACAACACCATATGCAAATCATGTCAGTTTGGAAAACAGACCAGAACTAACTTTCCAGAGAAAGAAGGTTCAGCTAGCATGCCTCTTGAGCTAGTACATACAGATACATGTGGTCCTTTCAGAAAAAGAACACCTCGAGGAGAAGAATACTTGATATTATTCATTAACGATTTCTCCAGGTTTGTCTTGTTAGGACTTATGAAGCACAAAGATGAAGCATTCGAAAAATTCAAAGCCTTGGCTGAAAATGAATCGGGTCACAAAATCAAGTGCCTCAGATCCGACAGAGGTGGGGAGTTTACCTCAAATGAATTTTTTGATTTTTGTGAAGAACATGGGATAAGAAGAGAATCTCTACAGTAGAACTCCTCAGCAAAATGGAGTGGTGGAAAGAATGAACAGAACAGTCCAACAAATGGCTCGTGCTATGCTTGATGAGTCAGGAACTCTTGCAACTTTCTGGGTTGAAGCTGCTCATGCTGCGGTGGTTATTCTCAACAAAACAAATGTCCGGGTGAACAACACTCAAACTCCTCATGAGCTCTGGAATGGTAAGACTCCTTCGGTAAAGCACTTCAAAATCTTTGGAGCAAATGCTATATTAAGAATACTGATGAGCAGCTTGGAAAACTTGAACCTAGAGCAGATGAAGGCATTCTTCTTGGTTACTCTCCACATAGCAAAGCATACAAGTGCTACATAAAAGACTTGGCAGAATTATTGAAAGCATTGATGTAGTGGTTGATGAGAAGGGATACATCCCTAGACAAGTACATCATGAAGACATCGAAGAAGATGAAGGCTACCCTCAACAGTAGAATGATGAAGAACCTCAAGAAGAACCTCAAGAAGAACCAGAGGAGCAAAAAAGAATAGAAGAAAAGACTCCATCCAGATATGTTCAGAAGAATCATCCAGAATCTCAGATTATGGGGCAGAAAGAAGCAGGTGTACAAACAAGAAGAACTCTTGCAGAAGCTCAAGCTATTTGGCACTTCTCTCTTCTGTTGAACCACAAAATGTGGCAGAAGCATGCAAAGAAGATGAATGTTGGATAAGAGCAATGGATGAAGAACTTGAGAAAATCGAAAGGAACAACACTTGGGAACTGGTTCCTAGACCAAAGGATAAGAATGTTATCGGAACAAAATGGGTCTTCAAAATAAATTGAATGAAAATGGAGAAGTAATTAGAAACAAGGCCAGACTTGTTTGTAAAGGGTATGCGCAGCAAGAAGGAATAGACTTTGAAGAAACCTTTGCTCCTGTTGCAAGACTTGAGGCCATCCGAATGTTCCTTGCTCTCTCAAGTTTTCAAAACTTCAAAGTATTTCAAATGGATGTGAAATCAGCCTTTCTGAATGGAGACTTGGAAGAAGAAGTATACATTGAACAGCCAGATGGGTTCATTCTTGGAAATGATCCAAATCTTGTATGCAGATTGAAAAAGGCTCTCTATGGGCTCAAACAAGCTCCAAGGGCTTGGTACTATCGGTTGGATAAATATCTTCACCAACAAGGTTTTTCAAAAGGTTCAGCAGACAGCAATCTTTATATAAAAGTTGAAAATGATAAATTACTAATACTTGTTGTGTATGTAGATGACATTATTTTTGGCAGCAATGAAGAAGAGATGAGTCAAAACTTTGCCTTGATCATGCAGAAAGAATTTGAAATGTCCTTGCTGGGAGAACTAACATATTTCCTTGGTTTGCAAATCCAACAAAAAGAAGGAGGAATCTTTTTATCTCAAACCAAGTATCTCAAACAGATCTTGAAGAAATATGGCATGGAAGACGCAAAACCAGTGTGTACACCCATGGTTACAGGATGTAGCCTCAGTGCAAATGATGAATCTGCAGCAGTACATCAACCAACTTACAGATCTATGATTGGAAGTCTACTTTACTTGACAGGTACCCGACCAGACATCATGCATGCAGTAGGAATAGTTGGAAGATTTCAGGCAAATCCAAAAGAGACTCATCTTCAGGCAGTGAAGAGAATTTTCAAATATCTTCAAGGGACACAAAATTATGGCTTATGGTATCCTAGAAATACAGATCTCACACTTTATGCTTATACAGATGCAGATTGGGCTGGAAGTGTGGATGACAGGAAGAGCACAAGTGGTCGTGCGTTCTTTATGGGTTCCAGATTAGTATCTTGGTTCAGCAAGAAACAGAGTTCGATTGCCTTATCTACAGCTGAAGTAGAATATGTTGCTGCTGCATCTTGCTGCACTCAACTCCTTTGGATGATGCAGACCTTGCAGGATTTTCGAATCACTTGTACACCACCGATATCCATCTTATGCGATTACACAAGTGCAATTAGTATCTCAAAGAATCCTGTCATGTATTCAAAAACCAAGCACATACCAATCAAGTATCATTTTCTCCGGGAACAAGTGCTTGAACAAAAGGTCAAGTTGGAGTATGTTCCTTCTAAGGAACAATTTGTTGATATTCTCACCAAACCATTGCCCAGGGAGACTTTTGAATACCTCAGGCAAAAGCTGGTGGTTGTTGATGCATCATCTTATTGTTAAGACTCTTCTGATTGTTGGTTGTACGCATGGTTCATCTGACGTATATGCGTACATATGCTAGGTTGCGGCACAGGTTCAAGGGGAGTATATAAGGCATCAATTGTTGGCATTATGGAGGATGTACAGAAGGAGATCATGGAAGATGGTCTGAATATAGCTGCAATATGTCTCTATCTCTTTCTTGGTAATTGATGGTGTCTGGTGGATTATGGTTCTTCTTTACAGATCTGGTACATATTCAGGGGAAGCATGTTCTTAGGGGGGAGCATAACCCTTTTCCCTTGATGTCAAAGGGGGAGAATGTCGCTGAAGTTTTTGAGGTTGCCATCAAGTCCAAAGGCAGAGATTGTTGGCATTATGTTTCTGGTATGGTTGTAGGTTATAGATGTTGTACTTGATGGAAACACCCATGGCAAAGGCTCTCAATATGATGAAAATTAGGAAGTACGCAGGAGAACAGTTCAGAATATGGGTACCCGCAGGTATGCCATGCAGGGACTGCATCTAGACACACAGATTACCCATTCCTGAGGTGCGTACCCCAGTGCACACATTTCAAGGAAGTAAAGCATGCACTCGTGGGGTTCCTTATGTTTTACCCTTGGTATTTAGCCGACGGTATTGTGTTATCATGGTTTTGGCCCATGGTATTGTTTTATTTTATTATTATTATTAAGCCCCATGATCCTTGATTTGAGGAAGAGCTTGCCTATATAAAGCAAAGGAGATCATTTGGCTTATGTATGCTTTTGGGTTGAATATCTTAAGATCTGATCTATTGGGTTATTGTTTCAAAAGGCTTGATCTATATGAAAGTGAAAGTGGAAAGCGAATCTATAAAGGGCGATCTCCCGAGCGCTTGATCAGATCTGGGCATCCGTCTAACTGTAGCACACTGGTGATCTGCAAATTCAACCCTAATCTGAGGTATGCAAGTGTTTAACGGTGCCTCTGCGTGGGTACGCAGAGCAGAAGAAGGCGAGCTGCGCAGGTAAGCAGAGCAGACGAAGGGTGACTGCGTGGGTACGCAGAGCAGATACAGGTGAACTGCGGGGGTACGCAGAGCAGCAGTGGTTCAGGTGCGTGCCTACTGTAACAGTACGTGGCGCGATAGTTCTTTTGGGTGCGTGCCTACTGTGACAGTACGCGACGCGATAGTGCATTTTGGTGCGTACTGTACGCAACGCGATAGAAGAAGCAGTGCGTGGGCACGCAGTGCAGAAGAAGGAGATCTGCGGGTATACGCAGAGAAGCAGAGGGTGAAGTGCGTAACGACGCAGGCCAAAGAAAGGAAAGTTGCGTATCTGTTTCAGGACTATCTATTGACTGAATTTTTTTCTGTTGATAAGGTGTTCTTGGTAAAAGGACTAGATAATACTGATTCACCCCCCCCCCTCTCAGTATTATTTTCAACAATGGGGTCATTTATCAATTTGTTAAAATTTGGTAGACTTAACCTAGCCATAAAGGGGAGCATGGGGGCTCCCTGAATGGTTCCTGAGACCGTTCCACTTGATGTGACCACCAGGATGGAAACGGATCCAACACCAGGTTGGTTTCCTACACTAGTTGTGGGTCTAGACATGGTGATGATATGCAGTGAAGGAGGCTCAGAATCAGATGAGAAATCGGAAGGACCAAGAGAA
Organism: Pinus taeda; assembly: GCA_000404065.3. Lineage (NCBI taxonomy): Eukaryota > Viridiplantae > Streptophyta > Pinopsida > Pinales > Pinaceae > Pinus > Pinus taeda. Next base: position 4,814 of record APFE030550963.1, read on the forward strand.
GAGTTGGTATGGGGACTCGAAGAGCTATGAACTCGAACCCAATGGGGAGGGTTAATATGCCCAAGCCAAAACTAGAGGTGATGGCCTACTAGTCTCTGTGAAAAATGCCTTGGTGGCACAATGTTGGTATGAAACATGTGACATGGAAATGGTGAAGGGAGATCAACAATATATCTTTGCCTTCATGTAGGGAGATAAATTGATAATGTTAAGTCTTGGCTTGGTAGTGTAAACCAAGTGCCTTTTGCTTAAGGCGTGCTTGTGTGTGTAAGTGTATTAATTGACTAAGCCTAGATCATTTTCTTAAAAAACGAGAAAAACTTGCTAAAAATAAACTGAAATTAATAGCAGAAATTGAATAGAAAAACAATTAACTAAACCCCACCAAAACTATGTTTTCAAACACTATGATTGTTGGTGGCTAAACTGATGGGAAATACACTAAAATGGTTAACAGATCTAAATATCAGTGTGACTAGGATCAAGTGACACAAAGATATTGGAAATCATTGCAACAACAACAAAAAGACAGAGAGGAAGATCACTGCAACAATATAGGGATGTTGTGAAACACATACGGAAACTGATGGGACCGTAAGACAAATGACCAAACAAGTTTCAATGTGAAACTATGGATGGTAAAAACCTATCTTAACAAATTTGAAATAGAAGGGTACATATCTGGAAAATCTGGCTGAAAGCGCTACAGAAACTCAGACTACTCACTTAGCTAAAATCCTCCTAGAAAGGTTGAAGTTTACTAGAAGCCCTAAGGGAGGCTAAATTATGCTTCCACGAGTAAATGAGAGTGGATAAAGGCCTAAGCAGGATGAGGTAGAGGTTAGACAACCCAACAAACAACTCTGCAAAACCCATAAATAGATCTGAGAAAAACCCTAAAACCCAGAAATGAGATGTACCAAACTATTTCTTATAGAGATCACACTTTTTGGGTTGATAAGTGTGCTCTAGCCTCTAGACTGCACATTTTGTGCCAAAAAGTGCGATTTATTCTCCATTGTTCTCGGTCAGCAAATCTCAGAAAAAAGTGGCACCCTTGTCGCGACTGGCTCCTGTGACTTGAGGAAAAGACCAAAAAGCTTGTTGAAGTCAGAAATTTATCAGTTCTAGGTTTAAAGGACTAGGAAACATTAATAGAATTGAAAAAAGAAGAAACCCTAAGCTGAAAACCAAAGGTCACCCAAGGTTCTAGATCTGAAGTATAAAACCTAGTGGAGTCACCAATTTGTTGTAGTGTTTTCTTCTGAAAGATGTACGAAAAGAACCCACTTAAGGCTGTGGATGACAAAAAATCTCAACAATATAAATGGATGCTAAACATTGTAGATCTACAACAACTAATAACAACAAAACCTTCAAAAGTCCTAATCTATGCCACAAACATAGTTAAATAGCAAAAGAAATGTAATAACTCCAATAATCCAATGGAAACCAGATATGTAAAGAATAATTTTATTATAACATCTATGAAGGGAACAAATAAATTTTACCAGTCACCCTCTATGGGATGGGTTCTTGGCTATCCTCAAACGTCTTCAACTTGTGTAGAGTCTCCCTCCTCTTTAATGTAAAAACCCAACAAAAATATGGTGTGCGACAATGAAAATAAGTATAGTTACAACAGTGAGTGCAACAATGAAAATAATCAAAAGTGAATAATGAATGGAAAGCCCTTCTATTTATAACAAAATATTGAGTTATCCTCCACTAATGAGAAATAATGAAATATTATTGATCCCATTCTTGGAATAACCACTTGGAATATTTTATTATATTTGTTTAGGAGGGAAAAAAATATTTAAACTTTTATTTAGAAATAATAAATAAATAAATGATTTATTTATCATCTCAAGGAATTAGTTAAGGAATAATAAATAAATAAGGGTTTATTTAATTATTCCTAAGGGATTTAGTCAAATTTAACAAAGAATAATAATTAATTAGTGATTAATTGATTATTCTTGGAGAAAAATAAGATAATTAATGATTGATCTATTTATTTTTCATGATTGGGTCAAATATGAGAAGGAATTATAATAAAACAATGGTTTAATTAAATATTACTAGAAGAAAATAAGATAAATAGTGATTTATTTAATTATTCTTCATGCGTTTAACTATAAATTACTTAACAAAGGTGGTTTATTAAGTAATTTCTCACAATGAAAGCAATTTTACTATGGTAAAATTGGCTTTCCATGGTGTACGTCGATCCATCTAGTAAATTAGGGTAGATCAATTTTTTGGTGATAACATTAAATAAATCAACTAGATGACATAATAGACACCAAACATGCAAACACCAAATAGGTAACATAATCAAATAGTGAAGTACCAAATATATGACATAAGCGAACTCATACCATAATGTATATTAAGGGAGGCTATCTTGTATGCACAATCAATCCAGATTAGCATGATATAGCTTCACGACATATCAAATCATCCATAAATAAGGTCATGATATCCATAATAGTCACTAGCCAACATCTTCACATTATAAAATCATAAACAATTATCATTCATACATAATAATCACATTTGCACTATCATTTTAGATTAGTATGACATAATACCACAACATATTAACACATACCTGAATTGCATAACCCTAATCATCACATAGGCCAATCCAATTTAGCATGATACATATAACATCAAGATATTAATGCTATAACCATGATTACCAAGTTAACTAACATACAACAATAATACGTTGACATATGCCATGCTCATAAAAAACATCTAACATAATCATCAAGGTAACTACAATTTAACACATCACATATTCATCAACAACATATAATATAATCATCAAGTTAACTAACATAAAACAACAATAATAATGCATACAACCAAATGCTACTATCATTCATGACTATCTGACACATGTGTATATGACTACATTGATCAACTAAAATTTATCATTCATGTAACCATAATAATAATAGAATGAAAAAAATATAAATAACCATAATTCATACAACAACCATGAATCACATACATGCACGCCAAACATACAAACTTGTATGATGATTTGCTCTTACCCTAGAGTCTATTGCTGCAACATCGCTCTCATAGTCTGCATTTACTGCTTTACATCATTCAACACCTTAGCACCAGATCATACCAATAGCATCATCATGACCTAATTGCATACGATGACCTCACACTATATGTGTGACCTGCCATACATGCATAACCATAACCATGACAATGCATGCATAACAACATATAGACACTGACACATATAACAAATGCATATACAACCGACATACATTCATGACTAACACATCCCAATAACAACATCATCAACTTCTGGAAAGACAACTACAACAATGACCGCCAGCATGTATACACAACAAGAGCATAGTCCATAAACATAAAAAACAGATATGCAGCTGAAATGCATGAATGAAAAACACATTCTGCCCATCCAATCCGATGGGTGAACCATGCTCTGATACCACTCTATGGTATCAAATATCACCTTAAAAGAACAGAAACGAGACACCACCAAAAAGAAAAAAAAACAACACTCTAATACCACTCTATGGTATTAGATATGACCCAGAGAGAGTGCAACCTGCTCTGGTACCAATATGTAACACTCTCCTCCCACATCTAGCCAAGCAATCAGCCAACCAGGGTAAACATGCAACGAGAAGTTACTATGATTGGATTCAACCTCCTAGGTGGCCTTAAGGAAGAGGATTTGATGAAAAAACACTTCACAGACCTTCCACATTAGCAATAGAACTCCCATGAGCCATCCCAACCACTCGTGCAACTGGCCCCTAAGACCAAGTAAGTTTTTAGACCATTAAACCGCTAGACACTCCGTTGATATGGATAAGGCTCCAGGTACTCCCACAACATGGATATGCATGCATTTGGCGACTTTTTTCCTCAAAACTATGCCGGTGACTCTAGGATTGGTGCCACTTTTTTAGGTTCGTACTACCAGAACTCAATGACAAATTCATAAATGAATTTCATAACACAACAATGATACATTTGCGAAAACATTAACAAGTACTATACTTGAACCCTACTAGCCATGATAGGCATTTCATCAAACATGTCACAAATATGTAATCTATAGGTTCTAAACAATAGATCTCATAATAGGGGTCTGATATCTATCTAAGAATTGTGAAGACACAGTGTTCACTTATATAATTAACAACATTATCAACTATTCAATCATAGATACATTATTCATTCATTTAAAAATAAAAAAATTAGGAGATCCATACATCATCACTATCATAATACATGTTTATAACCAACATAATAACAACAAAAATATCAAGGATACATCAGCCATAGAATCCACATAGAAATCAGTTCATTTACACATATGATACCAAGGAAGGAACCTCTTATTAGTGAATGCTAAATCCAACTCAGTATGGGACTAGCACATTCCACCTGGCCATAGGCTGACTGAGCCAAATCTCTCTTTAGCAAATCACGCCTATTCCATATTTCAAGCATGAATGTGGGACTCAAACCAAAAGAACCAAGCAGGGCATCTCAAGGCTAAACTACGTCACCCTCATCAATAGAAACCAAGATTTACCTCAATCCACACCAGATCACTAGGCCAAAACAATAAACATGTAATAACAATCTTTAACATGATATCCATGAGATCACTAGGCCAAAACAAGCATGGATGCCACTTGATTTCTCCATCTACATCGTGAGGCATTTTACTGTCTCCTAGTGTCTAGGGTTTACCGTAATCCATCCCAGATCAATAGGCCCTAACCAAGACTCCACTCCCCAATCTTTAATGTACATCCCATCTCAGGATTACTAGGCTTGATGGAGAGCACTCACCTCTAGGCTTCACCATATATCCCGTTGTTAACTAGTGAAAGATTCCTAGGCCCACTAAGGGACACAATATGTTAGGTCCCTATACTACTAGTGTAACCTCTAATTGTTATTAGTACAACCTCCTTATTATATTTTTGTGCCCATGTGGTCCCCATATTATTATTATTGTGCCCCATAGAAGCCCACTATTCTTATTATTGTGCCCTTACATTATTATTGTTATGTCGGTTTTGATTATATTATGACCCCTTAGACTTCTATATATAGAAAGGAAGTCTTTTCATTTGTATCATCCAAGAATTTTTTATTTGTGTAATGTAAAGGAGGTTTCCCCTCAAACAGGCTTATTTTAAACGTGTTTATCTATCTTTTCTTCTACTTTGTGAGTTGGTTTCATATCATTTGGTATCAGAGCTTTGGATTCTAGGGTTTCACTGCTCCAAATAGGTGATCGTGGAATATTCTCTATAATATCTTTCTTGTGTCATTTCGGAAGCTAAAAAAAAAACCCATTTGAGCCTAATTCTTACTGAATGCCGGGACCAAATTTCAGATCTTGTCTCACTATATTTTCAGATATATGATCTGACGAAGTTAGGGTTTTTGCAGACTCCCAAATTACATTCCAAATAGGTGACCTAAGGAAAATCATCATAACTTTCACTCCGAGCATGAGATTTCAATTTCGTCAGAAGTTACAGAACGACAATGGACTGTAGATTTCTATCTATCCGTTTTAGGTCCGAAGGTTGAAAAACTGACACGTGGCATGTCATACACATTTTCTCTATTGAAAAAGTGTATAATCAGGTCAGCTTGGGAGATTGGGCATAACTCTTTATTGGAGAATCCAATTTCGATCAGACTGGTGGAATTGGAAAGAGGACATATAGGGATACTGTAGGTTGCAATTTTGGACCTTGGAGATCTGAAATTGTGAGAGATACAATAGATTAAAGATCAAGCTGCTAAAAGCAAGAGAAAGAATCACTCGAATCAAGAGAATAGAAACACCTAGTAATCAAAATTTGATGGATGATTTAAAGAATGAAATCGAAGCTAAGATAAATAATTTTATCTATGCCATGGAAGCTAACATCTAGGGTATGAAATAATATTGGAAGAAAGGCATTGAATATTTGAAGAAATACATGGAAGGTTTGAAGGAAGGTGGGAGAAAACTACTACAAGAAAGGCTCCCTAACGATGAAAAGGTAGTAGAGGAAATTCATGATGAGAAAAAAATATGTTAATCACGATTTAATAAAATCTAGCATTAGATAGAAGACTCACCATATTCCAAATATCGATATCAAGATGTCTGATGGCAAGGATCCCATAACATGGATACTACAAATGGAGAAATATTTTGATTTACATGATGTGAAACTATTACAAATGGTATGTATTGCATCTTTATATTTAGAACCGAATCAATTTTTATGGTATAAAGGGATTTGTTCTCGTAAACCACTTGTCAGTTGGTCAATTTTTATGGAGCAAATGATTACACATTATGAGGATACAAAGAGAAACACCTTCTTTAGCCAATTGATAAATCTCAAACAAAAGCGTTCAATGGCAGAGCACATTGAGGACTTCCAAAAATTGAATATAAGGGTAAATGATATTCTAGAGAAGCAGAGGATTGATGTCTTCATAGGGAGTTTAAAGGTTAAAAGCAAGAGGTTCATATTTGGAAACCTGATTCATTAGAGAAGGAATCCAGGCCGGAAAAAAACTGAAAGAAAAATTATGGCAACAAGAAATCGTACCACTCACAATTATAAAGATGGAATTTTTATTGCTCCTAGCCTTCCACAACATACAAGGTTGACACCACAAAAATTGGAAGAAAAAGGAGAAAATGAGCTTTGTTACAGTTGTGATAGAAAATACACTAAAGGTCATAAGTGTGCTAAGAAGAAATTATTTTATTTTGATTGTGTAGAGGAGGAAGAAAAGGATCAAGAAACATCAAAAGAAGAGGATATACACCAAGAACCAACCCCAGAGAAAGAAGGAATGAATCCGACCATATATTGTAATGAATTGGTAGGAATTACCACTCCTCAAACTCTCAAGATATGAGGACATATCAAGAAGAAAAGTGATAACCTCACTTTTGCACAGAAACAAACGAAACAATAGGTAGATCAACATTGCAACAAAAGAGGTTTTGATATAGGCAACTAGGTATTGCTACGAATACAACCATACAAACAAATTTCCCTCAAGAAAGCTAAGAAGGATAATAAATTATCACCAAATTACTATGGTCCTTACAAGGTGCTACAATAGATTAGCACTATGACATACAAATTGGAGCTTCATGCATCTTCCCAAGTGCCCAAAGTTTTCCATGTTTCATGCTTGAAGAAGGTTATAAGTGACAGGCTCCGAGTCAAAAAATATTGTCAGAACTTGACGAGGAAGGAAAAATCATATTGGAAAATGAAGCAATCATGGAAAGAAAAACCTAATAGCTACGCAATCGATCAACTTTAGAGTATCTCATCAAGTGGAACAAATTACCCGCTGAAGATTCTACATGGGAGGATGAGAATTTTATACAGAAGCATCCAAAACTACTCAAGTGTTGAGGACAACACTTTTTCAAGGAGAGGGACATGTTAGGTCCCTATACTACTAGAGTAACCCATTATTGTTATTAGTGTAACCCCCTTATTATATTACTGTGCCCATGTAGTCCCCATGTTGTTATTATTATGCCCCATAGAATCCCCTTATTATTATTGTTGTGCCCTTACATTATTATTGTTATGTCGACTTTGATTAGATTATGACCCCTTAGACTCCTATATATAGAAAGGAGGTCCTGTCATTTCTATAATCCAAGAATTGTTCATTTGTGTAATGTAAAGGAGGTTGCCCCCTCGAAGAGGCTGATTTCTATGTCGTCGACCTATCTTTTGTATATTTCATAACGCAATACCTGGATTTACTGAAAAGCACAGTTTGGTTCAAGGTGCTAGCACCTAAATCTGCTTCAGGCTGAAGGAAGGCAAAATTTAGGGTAACCATAAACCATGCTCAGTCTGGTAGCTAGTCCTACTAGAACAAGGGTGGGCTCTCTTCGAGCCACACTCAGTGAGTTGATGAAAAAAAAGGACTGAGATGACTTTCGAACGAACTATTTATCTTAGGCTAGTAAGTGGAAATGAAAATAAGGAGTGATTTTTATGAATGACTATGTTTCTGGGATGCTATGGGACCACTGGACCTCAATGAACAGAGAACTTAACATAAAGGCACAGATTATTTCATGAGGCAAGGTAGGCTGAAAGCATAGCAATTTAGTTTTAAAATATGGTGGAATGGAAAGATTGATTAGGAAGGTGAAAAGGGCATGGGAAACATGAATCCTTTTCAACAAAAGAATGAACACTGTACATGAAATTTTCCCACAAGTAGAGCAATAAAATTGAATTCTACCTAATCTCACTCGAAAAATTTCACTAGAAATGAACACGAAATGAAACTATGGAACATAACAAAGAAATGGAGAGATTGATTAAGAAGGTGAAAAGGGCATGGACAACATGAATCCTTTTCAACAGAAGAATGAAACACTACATATGAAATTTTACCATAGGTAGAGCAATAGAATTGAATTCTACCTGATCTCACTCGAAAAATTTCACCAGAAATGAATACGAAATGAACTATGAAACATAACAAGATATATATGAAACATAAGAGACACACTTGCTACACTCACAACTGCAGGAATCTCATGAAACAGAGCTACTGCCTTTCATTAATTCTCTGTAAAAATATAGAGTGCAGAAACAAAGTTTCTTTCCCACAGTCCCCCAGAAGTTACAAGCCAACCAACCCTTTGCAAATAGTTTACATACAATATATAGAAAGTGATATGGAGAGATAGAATGCCCAAGGGTTGGGGAGTTACTCAAATCATTACAAACTAAAGGTGGAGAGCCAAACATCAGCTACTGGTGTATCGCCATAAACATGACAAATGGCTCGGTGTCCCTTTGCCTTACTTGGCCACTTGGATAACTGACCATCTGGAGTGAAAATCCTTATAAAACTGCCTTAGGTTCTGAAAAACTAAATTACATATTAGTGGGCCGACTTACAAAAAGTTGGGAAGCGAAATTTCACGAAACAGAGTCATTCTGGCCGATTTTCCTATATGCGCCGCGCTCCTTTCTTGTGTGCATCGTGCCACTTTGAGGCTAGATTTGAGCGCCTTCCCAGTGTCTAAAATGAGTGCAGGATAGCTCATTAGAAATATTGTCTTGTCTACTTTCCAACCCCACCAGAAGTTTTGAATTTGGAGCTCATTTGCCCCTCCAAATCTTCATTCTTCGAAGACTACTTCCTCTATGTCAAAATAGGGGCAAAGAGGCCATTTTTGAGTGTATTTTTCACTTTTGGTGGCCAAGATCTTCTCCAAATTTCTTGCTCCCAGTGTCAATAATTTTTTTTTAGCATGTAGAATCCACAGACGCAAACTATTTCTCATTTGGGGCTCCCAATCTTATGTGTCACACAGGTGGCACGGTGCGTATAGAGAAAAAAACTGTTTTTGTGCCAAAAAATTGTCGTGGGACCAAAAATTTCCAAAATTCCTTGAAATTTGGGCTGGAGGGCCTCTATGAAGTGCCATACTTTCCCAAGGAAGCTTCAACCAATATTTGAAGCCGATCTTGTTGTTTGGACCTTTTTGCTTCCTTTGTTGCTTTCCTCAATCTAGCCTTCAAGCTCCTTATTTGTGGCTTTGCGCTCATGTTCTCTACCCTGTAATGACAAGCCATCCTCCTAACTAAGGCAGTGTCCCTGTTTTCCTTCTCCAGATTTTTCTCTAGGTGTAGGTTTACCCGATCCAACCAAGTCTCATGGTCGTTATTGATCTCTGGCTCCAAAGTAGTGAGCTCAATTCTTCTCTGCTGGACAACTTACCGATTTTCACGAATGTTTTGCAGCTCTATGATCATTTGTTGGTCCTCAAGATGTTTGTTTCTTTGTTCCAAATATTTGATGACCCATCTGGCTCTCTCGAAATTGAGTATCAAGAATTTGATCTCTGTGTCCTGCTCCTGAATGGTCATCCTGAGCTTGGCATTTTCTGCCTCTACCTCTTCATCCCGAATGAGGATGACACCGGTCTCCTGTGCACCTGATGGCTCCTCATCATGCATGGGATCCTTGGCCTTGCCCAATACCTGCGTAGTAGATGCCAAAAGTGAGGCCACTTCCACCCTGGGTGGGGATAACACTCGCTTTGCTACTGCAAACAAGTTCCTACTGCCTCTCTGATATGTAATGAAAACTGGCATGGTAGGGGTCTCATGATGCTCATACTGATAAGACGGGCCACCCAACTCCTGCTCGGGCCTTGATTGTACCTGTGGTGTGCTGAAGAAGTCACGGGATATTAAGTCCTCCCAAGCAATGCTCTGTAATCCCAACTGATGATCTACCAAAATCTGAATGAGAGCGAAGTGATAGACACTGTTAAGTTGTTGCTGAGGGGTCTTATGCAGCATGAAGGTGCTCATCCTCTCTATGTTCTTGCATATGAAAAACGGGAGGTTCATCAGCATCACCCTGGTGAAGTGCATGAGCAGGTGGATATGATAGGCATACAGTCTAGAGACCCTACCCTCGCAGCTGAAGTATTTCATGATCAACCTCATGAGTGAAGCATACTCATTCTTCAAATATCTGAAAGGAAATACTCTTGTGAGCTCATTCACAAACCTGGTTTTGATGTAAGCCTCATAGTGATTCCTTTCCACCCTCTCCTTCTTCTGTCACTACTCCCCAACATTTGGAATACCTGTTGCCAATGATATAGCTTCGGGTGTCAAGGTGAAAGTAACCCCGACCAAGGTAGACTCACCTCCATGTAGATGAAGCACAAATAACTGGGCCAACTCATGATGAACTCTGACATTTGTAACCCTTTGACAAAATTCGAAGCAAGATAAATACTGGAAGGATGACATGGAAAGAGGGCATGCTTGTAACTCGATGAGGGTATTAGGTTAATCCCTAACATGTCTGCCACTCTTGTGGGGTCTCCTGGGAGTCTGCTCTTCTGAAGATGAGTCACTTTGTGTCTCCCTCTCATACTCGGATGAATGTTGTGATGAAATGAATGCAAATGTGGACTGTGACTAGGCTGCCTTCTATGATGATGGTGTGAGGCTGCGTGCATTTGTAGTATCTTGCAAATTTATGTGATTCCCCAAAATAATTGAGTAGATTTGGCATGTTCTGGGCACTTTGGTTTTGTGCGTCGTGCCTCTGTCTGTGTGCACCGCGCTCAAGTTTGTCTACGCCGTGCTCCAGGTATGCGCCGAACACGTTACAAATACGAACTAGGGGCAGGGGTTGTGTGCGTCGTGCCTTGTGTGTGCGTCGTGCCCTTAACTATGTGCGTCACGCCCTCAAATCCTCCTCTCCATAGGCTTCTCACTCTTTTTTGCTCCTTAGCCTACAAGCACCATGCGCAAAGCCCAGTGCACTACACACTCTATATGTGTCGCGCATGGAAAATTTTAGGGGCTAATATTCGCCCAGTGGGCTAATTTTCCATTATTTTTCCACAAAAAGATTCGCCAATTTCCATTTTTATAAAAGATGATTCGCCCAAAATTTAGAATATAAAATTATTTTACCTTAAAAATCGCCAACGTTATATAGAGACTATATATAAAATGATTATAAATTTGAATAATTTTACAAATATATCAATAAACACTTTATAGTTTTCATATTAGCGATTAGTGAGATTCGCGTGCGTTATAATTCTGAACTGGGGGTGGGGGCTGTGTGTGCGGTGCTCTGTGTGTGCACCACGCCCCTGACTATGTCCGTCGTGCCCTGAAAAACCGACTTCTCCTTACTTCAAATGATCACCAACGCACTCCAATCACCTTGCAATGTCTCCCACTGATTTTGATTTGCATAATTCCTCTGATTCTGATGCAAACTTGTAGATAGAGCTTTGGGAGAGGTGAGTTTTATTTTTGCTTCTTCAGAAACCCAATTTCTAATGTTGTGATTTAGCACTTTTTCATTACCTTTAGGATACACTGATTTTCACTTTCCCTTTGAAATTTTAGCTCAAATGATGAAATTTTTGGCACTCTTTGTAGGAATTGCACAATGGGATGTTTGGCCATGGAAACCATGACTGCCTCTGAAAAATCAATTGGCGAGTTTTTTGCAAATTTTGTCATAAATGACGTTGTTTGACTTTTCTTCAAAACAGAGTTTTGAAGAAGAGTCGAAGTCTATCCCATGATGATGAAGCTTCTCGAACCGTAACTGTGTAAGGGTCTCACTCTGGCCTGCATGGCTCTACTGGACATGTTTCAAGTACTGAATTAATTCATTCCTAGACCTAGACCTGGAAATGACCTTCGTCCTTTAGAGGACCAGACCCTGACTGTCATGGATTTTGATGATGATTGACAAAAGACCTGAGGCAGTAGGAGCCATACATCAGATGATAATGACCTTCTCCATCAGATCATGGCATGACTCTAGTGGAATGCAACTGGAAGAGTGGAGCGGGACACCTAATCATGAAATGCAAAAGAGTTTTGATCCCTGACGGAGGACTTGACTAGACTGATTCTAACATTGGCTCCAATGGGGGATGGTAGGTCCTTGGAGGTGCCAAGAACAACAGATCTCTGGAGGAGCTAGACAGTGCCTTCGTCTATTGGGCTTTGGAGTCATCATTTTGATAGATAGTACCGGACTCTGACTCATTTACAAAACTAAAAGACCATAATACTGACTCAAGCTTGACATTAAAATGACTTAAAAACTAATTTGAACAAATCTAATGAAACTGAAATAAAATGGTATTTACAATGACAGTGGAAGCAACGTTTGATAACTTAGAAGTCATACTGCTTGAGCAACCAACCATTAATCAGCCCTCCTAGACAATCCTCTCCATTTATTTCCCTAAGAAGAAAAGCATTCTGCCCTCGACATGCTGCGATCTTGAAAGGACCTTTCCAAAGGTTCTCGAACTTATCGTGCTTGCCTTTCTCCTCGTTTCTTGCATCTCATTTTAGCACTACATCATCCACCTGAAATCTATCCATCTTTGCCTTTCTATCATAAATTTTCTTGATTTTCTCGTGAAATTTGGATGTGTTCTTGAAGACTTCTTCTCTGGTTTGCTACAAGTGGACCATTTGATTCAACCTCCTTTGCATGGGATCTTCTTCGCTGTCGACCTCCTGAAGAAGTCTGACAACTGGGCCAACAAGAGAGGAAGGAAATATTGTATCAACTCCATAAACTAGCTCAAATGGTGATGTACCTATGGACTTCTTCTGGCTTACCCGATCTACCCAAAGCGCATTTACCAACCTTTTATGCCAGTTCTTCTTGTTCATTTCCAGCAGCTTCTTGATTATGTTGACCAATGATTTGTTTGAGGACTCTGCTAATCCATTGCCTTGTGGATGATAGGCAGTTCAATGACCCAAGATAATGTGATATTTATGACAAAATTCTACCATCCGCTTTGACTTGAATGCTGCTGCGTTATCCGTGATCAGCTTGTCCGGACAACCAAAGCGAGACCAGATGTTATTTTTTAGGAATGAAATGATCACCATATATGTGGCCTGTCTGGTGGGGATCGCCTCAATCCATTTTGTGAAGTAATCTGTGGCTGTGAGGATTCATTTGTGCTATCTGGAAGAAGCGGGGTGTATTTCGCCAATGAAATCCAACTCCCATTGCTGAAAAGGGGTGCTCACCTCTATGGGATTGAGTGGAAGAGGCTATAACATTCGCTTTCCTTCAAAAACTTGGCGCTTGTGATAGTGCTTGACGATCTTATAAACATCAGCAAATAAAGTCGGCCAATAGTACCCTGCTCTCAGAATTTTATTCGTCGTTGACTTCCAAAAGAGGCAACCTCCATAGTCTCCTTGATGGCAGTCCTCCATGACTTGCTTTGCTTCCTCTTCCACCAAACAATTTAACAAAACTCCATCGGGGTCTTTCCAATATAGTGCTGAATTAAGAACGCAGAACTTGGCAGCCTTCAACTTAAGTGTTCTCGCTTTGTTCCTAGTCATGCCGCGTGGAGGTGACAAATTTTTGAGTACATATATGATATCAGAATACCATGGAGAATGATTGAACATTTCAGATATCTGAATTGTCATTTCTTCATCGTTTTCATCAGATAAAGTAGCAATCAGATTTATGTCCAAAGCATGCAAGTTTGATCCAGCCATCAGCTTCACCAACCTCTGTCCTTTCACCAGTTTTGTGGGCTTTATTTCTATATCATATTCTAGGAAGGCCGCAATCCACTTGCCTCTTCTTCCTTCCGGATCGACCTGCACTAAAACATATTTTACAACGGTGCTAGGAACATAGGCCAGAACGTGAGAATGTAGAATATATACCCAGAAATCTTTCAATGCCTTCACAAGCGCAACAGCTTGCTTTTCAATGATGTTATACTTTAAAGTTGCGTCTCTTATAGCTCTGCTGAAAAATGCAATGGGTCTTTCGTGACCTTCTCTCTTTTGCAATAATACTACTGCCATAGTATGCTCCGAAGCAAAAAAAAACAATATGAAATCCTGAGTATAGTCCGGGCTTACTAGAACTGGTGCTGAGGAAAGAGTCGATTTGACCGAATTGAAATATTTTATTGGCTCTTCCGTCCATTTCACTTGGCTGTCCTTCTTAAGCATGTTTGTGATTTCTTTTAGATGCTCCACGAGATTCGGTATAAAGTGGTGGAGGAAGTTCATCTTGCCATTGAATGATTGTATCTCCTTTTTACTCCGAGGAATATCTATTTGCTGAATTTCTTGCACATGTTCTGGGTCAATCCGGATGCCATCCTTGGAGATAATGTGTCCGAGTAGTTTTCCTTCTTCCATGGAAAATAGGATCTTCTTTGGATTCAGCGATAAGACATATTTTCTGCACTTTAGGAAGATAGTTTTAAGATGGTACATGTGCTCTTCATCAGATTTAGAAAACATTGTCAAATCATCCAAATACACTACCAAAAAGACATCTTTGTCATTTGCAAAAGCCAAGTCCATAGCATGCTGAAATGTGGCACCCACATTCTTCAAACCGAAAGACATTTTTGTGTAATGAAAGGTCCCCCATGGAGTGGTGAACGTTGTTTTTTCTCGGTCGTCCTCATGAACAGAAACTTGGTTATATTCGGAATAACCATCAAGAAATGACATGTGAGATGGCCCCACAAGAATGTGGTCCATTTTGGGCAGTGGATAGTTGTCCTTCAATTAGATTTTGTAAACATTTCTGAAATCGATGCACAAGCGAATCTCCCATGTCTTTTTCCTTACGGGTACCAAGTTGGAGATCCAATATGAAAATCTTATTGGCACAATGATTCCTGATTTGTAGAACTTGTTGATCTCCTTTTCAATAGATGGCAGCAACTTTGGATTTAATCTTCTCAACTTCTGTCTGAATGGCTTTTTATTAGGCTTGATGGGTATAGTATGCTGAATTATGTTAGTGTCATACGTCTTTAAATCAGAATAGTCCCAAGCGAACACATTTGCAGATGAAGACATCAAACTAATATATTTATCCTTGATCTTAGGCAGAAATACTTTGGACAATTTTACCAAGTTAGGATTTGTAGCTGTCCCAATATTGACCTCTTCCATGCCCTTCTCTGTTGGCTGCAATGTTGTCTTGTGAGCTACATCATCCTGATCGAAGAGTTCTTCTAGAGGTATCAAGCCTTTGGCAATAACGTTATTCTTCAGCTGCAACACGTCCATTTCTTTGATATGCATTTCATCTGTACCATTTCCTTTTCCATCATCATTTTCTTCATCAATTGAGGTCTCTTTAAACTTGCCTTTGTTTTGCAGAAAATCCTCAATCTCGCCATCATCTTGGAACACTTGCCAATATCTCTGATTGTCTGCAACGGTTGGACAGTGTTTGACATAGATTTCGAATTTGTTGCTAGAGTTCATTGGGATTTTCAAACTACTTGCTGCCTTAGCAAGAGCATCAGAAATGCTATTTTGTATGTGAGGCACGCATGTCAAGGTGTATTCTGAGAATAATTTCAAAATGTCTAGGACTATGTTACGGTAGGCCCGCATCCTAGGATGTTTTGCTTGATATTCACCTCTGACCTACTTGATAACCAATTCGGAGTCGCCATATACTGAAATCCTCTTAGCGTTCAACTTTCTTAGAATTCTCAGGCTAGCAATTAGAGCTTCATACTTAGCTTCATTATTTGAACATTCAAAAGCCAACTTGTAAGAGAAAACCCGTACATTACTAGGGACCTTGTTTGGGGCAGAGAAGGGACTTCTTACCCAAATTCCTATTCCAGCGCCATCATTTCCTACAACTACATCAAAATCCATGCTCCACAATCCTTCTTCCTCCTCTTGCAAGTGCTGGAAATCTGTATGTTGTGCCTTGCCTACTTGCTGTCCATTGTTTTTAGCTAATTTCCCAACGGTGTTCTGTTGTTTTTATTCCTATTTCTTTAAAACTTCTCTGAAATTTTCTGTTATTTCTGAAATATCATCTGCTTCTACCAACTGACTATCTATATCATTCAAACTATTTGAATACAAATCAAAAGACTCTAAATATGTATGTACATAGTTAATAGGATGATTTATTGGTTTCTCCTTGCTTGCGATCATGTACTTCATTTTCTGTTCCCGATATAATTTCCTCATCTGTCCAAATACTGGGATCGTTGCATAGGAGAAGTCTAGCTGTAGTGTCCCTTTTAGTTTCGCTACCCAAGACCTAGAAAGAAGCATGCTAAACCTTGGAGGAATATCTGCCACTACAACATCCATCAATACATTCTTCATGGGGAGCTGAACGAAACTCACAACCAAGTCTTTGATGAGACCTATACATCTTACTCTACTAGAATCAAATGAATAAAGATCATGATATTGTCCGGTGACGTCTACACCGAGCTTGTCCATGATTGCCTTGGGCATAAGATTGTGAGAGGCTCCGGAATCAAACATGGCATTATGTAAAACAAAATCATGCAACCTCAAACTGATGTAGAAAGGTGGCACCTCACTGTCATGAGACTGGCCATTTGATGTTGGCCCAAAAATCATTTCAGGCTGATCATCTTCGACATTCACCATGTCTGACATCGGATCCAAATTTAACATTTTAGATACTTGTCCTTTATAACTGTTGTTCTTCAATATTTCAGTCAAAGGGATGGATATTTTTAGTTTGGAAATTTCATTCTCTAAATTGAACGTGGGAATCCTCTCCACCTCTTTGACCGGGATTTCTTTCCTCTCCTTTTCTTTCAATGTAACTTGTTGATGTGCTCGTTCTGCTGATGCTGATTTGCTGCTTTCTGCTTCAACCACCTCCTTTACTTTCCTTTTCATACCAACTGAATCATTTTTTGGTGCTTCAACATCTTTATTTTTCTGAATGCACCTTACTGGCACATCCATGTTTCTAAGTGAATATCACTGTTGTTGGGCCGACAAAGCACTCATGTAGCCTCTTTGATATTCATTTGATTGTTCCTCCAAGACGATGTCACTTGCCAGAATGAAATCTCCATCCTTCTGTGTGGCTAAATTCTTTGTATACTCGTCCTCTTCAATGAGATATGTAGGAAAATCGTCAGGAGTAAAGAGATGATTCTCTTCGCCGATTACATTCCTGTCTTCATCTAATTCCGATCTGTGCACAAAATTTTGCTGCAAAGGTGTTTGTACTACTTGTTGTGCAATTGGCTCTTGAGATCGCTGATCTTTCCGTCTTATCCTATACTGTGGTTGTTGTTGGCCACAGAAATTAGGATTTCTACCTTGTGGCTCCGGTTTGTTAAGTGTCACTCTCTCAACCATCTATTCTACCTTCCTAAGTAGCTGATCTAATGAGGAAGATTCTTCCTTGGCAATGACCTTCTTTTTTGCTTTCGCTCTAGCCCTCTTGGTCAACAAATTTTCTTCAACGTTGACTGCTATCTTCTGCATGTCTTCCATCATAGCCGGTTCTCTTCCTCTCAATTGATAAGCCATATCAGCATGAAAACCATCCGGTAATTTCAACATGGCTAGTCCCACGGGTGGCCTTAGATCATCTAGAATTTCATTATACAATGTATTGAATCTCATGCAATAATCTTGGACTGACTCACCAGTGTTTCTGTTGATTTGCTCATATTCTGACAGAATTTGAAGAGGGTTCTTTTTCACTTCCCAATAGTTCAAGAATTATCTTTGTAGGTCTGCCAAGGTGGCGATACGTGCAGCCGGTAAACCTCTGAACCATTTCCTTACTTCGCCTACAAATGTTTGTACAAGGAGTCTCATCGCCACATTTTCCACATCTATCTCATGAAGTTCATAAAATTCTGTCATCCTGTCCACATGTTGCTACACAGTAATGTCGTTCGGAGTGCCATCAAAGAATGGGATTTTTCTTTGGTAATCAGCGGGCATATCATCTAGAATTTGAGGCAAAACAAGCGGTGCAAAACGTGTAGCCATTACTCTCGGTGGATTTGTCCTCGGAGGCATTAGAGGAGTGTGCACAGTCTGTATGGGGCTAACAATGGGAGTTTGAAGCTGAGCTATTATGTAGTTATCAATAGACCGGTTAGCCCTTTCCGTCTCGAAGTCTACAAGAAATTGTGGATTATGGACAGTAGAGTCAACTGCTCTTTCTGACTTGGTTTCAAACAACGATAATTCAAACTACTCATCAAACTCTAGCTCTTCAATATACTCAAAAATGTCTGGGCATGAATGAGATTTGAGGAGAGGAAATATAGAGCTTTCTTGACGACTATTTCTAGAAATCAAATTGGGATTTTCGTAGATGAGTGGAGGGTCGAGATCTGGATTAGCTCTGGTGTATCTTTGACAAGCCAGCATGCTATTGAGAAAAAATCAAAGGACACAACCTATTTTACATCAGCCTATCAAATCCTAAACTTATCATCTAGAAGCTTAGAATTATTAAAAACCAAGGGGATTTGATTTCATTCTCGAGCGAAGTCACCACTATGTTAGCACCTAAATCTGCCTCAGGCTGAAGGAAGGAAAAATTGAGGGTAACCACAAACCACGCTCAGTCTGGTAGCTAGCCCTACTAGAACAGGAGAGGGCTCTCTCCGAGTCACACTCAGTGAGTTGATGAATGAAAAGGACTGAGATGAATTTCAAACGAACTATTTATCTTAGGCTAGTAAGTGGAAATGAAAATAAGGAGTGATTTTTATGAATGACTGTGTTTTTGGTATGTTATGGGACCACTGGACCTCAATGAATGGAGAACTTAACATAAAGGCACAGATTATTTCGTGAGGCGACGTAGGCTGAAAGAATAGCAATTTAGTTTTAAAATATGACGGAATGGAAATATTGATCAGGAAGGTGAAAAGGGCATGGGAAAAATGAATCCTTTTCAACAGAAGAATGAACACTGTACATGAAATTTTCCCACAGGTAGAGCAATAAAATTGAATTCTACCTAACCTCACTTGAAAAATTTCACTAGAAATGAAAACGAAATGAAACTATGGAACATAACAAAGAAATAGAGAGATTGATTAAGAAGGTGAAAAGGGCATGGACAACATGAATCCTTTTCAACAAAAGAATGAAACACTGCATATGAAATTTTCCCACAGGTAGAGCAATAGAATTGAATTCTACCTGATCTCACTTGAAAAATTTCACCAGAAATGAATATGAAATGAACTATGAAACATAACAAGATACATATGAAACATAAGAGACACAATTGCTACACTAACAACCACAGGAATCTCATGAAACAGAGCCGCTGCCTTACATTAATTCTCTGTAAAAATATACAGTGCAGAAACAAAGTTTCTTTCCCACAGTCCCCGAGAAGTTACAAGCCAACCAACCCTTTGCAAATAGTTTACATACAATATATTGAAAGTGCTATGGAGAGATATAATGCCCAAGGGTTGGGGAGTTACTCAAATCATTACAAATTGGAGGCAGAGAGCCAAACAACATCTACAGGTGCATCGCCATAAACATGACAAATGGCTCGGTGTCCCTTTGCCTTCCTTCGCCACTTGGATAATTGACCGTCTGGAGTGAAAATGCTTATAAAACTACCTTAGGTGCCAAAAAATTGAAGTACATATGAGTGGGCCCACTTACAAAAAGTCGGGAAGTGAAATTTCGCAAAACAAAGTCATTCTGGCCGATTTTCCTATATGAGCCGCCCTCCTTTCCTGTATGCGTCGCACCACTTTGAGGCTAGTTTTGAGGGCCTTCCTCGTGTCCAAAATGAGCACAAGATAGCTTGTTGGAAAGCCTGTCCTATCTACTTTCTAACCCCACCATAATTTTTGAATTTGCAGCTCATTTTCCCCTCCAAATCGTCATTCTCCCAAGACTGCTTCCTGTGTGTCAAAATAGGGGCAGTGAGGCCATTTTTGAGTGTATTTTGCCTATTTGGTGGCCAAGATCTTCTCCAAATTTCTTGCTCCCATTGTCAATAATTTTTATTTTGCATGCCGAATCCACAAAGACAAACCATTTCTCATTTGGGGCTCCCAATATTACGCGTCGCGCCGGTGGCGCGGTGCGTATAGAGAACAAACCTGTGTTTGTGCCAAAAATTTGTCGTGCAACCAAAATTTCTCAAATTCCTTGAAATTTATGATGGAGGGCCTCTATGAAGTGCCATGCTATCCCAAGGAAGATTTAGCCAAGATTTGAAGCCGATCTTGCTCTTTGGCCATTTTTGCTTCCTTTGTTGCTTTGCCCAATCTAGCCTTCAAGCTCCTTATTCGGGCCTTTGCACTCATGTTCCACGCCCTGTAATGACAAGCCATCCTCCTAAGTATGGTAGTGCCCCTGTTTGCCTTCTCCAGCTTTTTCTCCAGGTGTAGGTTGAGCCGATCCAACCAAGTCTCACAGTCGTTATTGATCTCTTGCTCCAAAGTAGTGAGCTCAATTCTTCTTTGCTGGACAGCTTGTCGATTTTCATGAACATTTTGCATCTCTATGATCATCTGTTGGTATTCAAGTTGTTTTTCCCTCTGTTCTATATATTTGATGACCCATCTCGTTCTCTCGAAATTGAGTATCAAGTCTTTGATCTCCGTGTCCTGCTCCTGAATGGTCATCCTGAGCTTGGCATTTTCTGCCTCTGCCTCTTCATCCTGAATGAGGATGACACCAGTCTTCTATGCACCTGATGGCCCCTCATCATGCATGGGCTCCTTGCCCTTATCCAATACCTGCGTAGTTGATGCCAGAAGCGAGGCCCCTTCCACCCCGGGTGGAGATAACACTTGCTTTGCTGCTGCAAACAAGTGCCTATTGCCTCTCTGATATGTAATGAAAACTCGCATGGTAGTGGTCTCATGATGCTCATACTGATAATATGGACTACCAAACTTCTGCTCAGGCCCTAATTGTACCTGTGGTGTGCTGAAGAAGTCACGGGAGATGAAGTCCTCCCAAGCAATGCCCTGCAATCCCAACTAATGATCTACCAAAATTCGAATGAGAGTAAAGTGATAGACATTGTTAAGCTGCTGCTGAGGGGTCTTATGCAGCATGAAGGTGCTCATCCTCTCTATGTTCTTGCATATGAAAGATGGGAGGTTCATCAACCTCACCCTGATGAAGTGCATGAGCAAGCGAATATGATAGGCATACAGTCTAGAGACCCTCCCCTCACAGTTGAAGTATTTCATGATCAACCTGATGAGAAGAGCATACTCATTATTCAAATATCTGAAAGGAAATACTCTTTTGAGCTCATTCACGAACCTGGTTTTGATGTAAGGCTCATAGTGATGCCTTTCCACCTTCTTCTTCTTATACCACTACTCCCCAACATTTGGAATACCTGTTGCCAATGATATAGCTTCGGGTGTCAAGGTGAAAGTGACCCCGGACAAGGTAGACTGACCTCCATGTAGATGAAGCACAAATAACCGAGCCAACTCATGATGAACTCTGACATTTGTCACCCTTTGAAAAAATTCGAAGCATGATAAATACTCGAAGGATGACATGGCAAGAGGGCATGCTTGTAACTCGGTGAGGGTAGTAGGTTCATCCCTGACATGTGTGCCACTCTTGTGGGGTCTCCTAGGAGTCTGCTCTTCTGAAGATGAGTCACTTTGTGTCTCCCTCTCATACTCGGATGAATGTTGTGATGACATGACTACAAATGTGGACTGCGACTAGGCTACCTTCTGTGATGATGGTGTGAGGCTAGCTGCCTTTGTAGTATCTTGCAAATTTATGTGCTTCCCCAAAACAATTGAGTGTATTTGGCACGTTCTGGGCACTTTGGTTCTGTGCGCTGCGCTCAAGTTTGTGTGTGCGGCACTTCGGGTATGCACCGCGCACATTACAACTACGAATTGGGGGCAGAGGCTGTGTGTGTCGCGTCCTCAAATCCTCCTCTCTGCAAGCTTCTCAGTCTTTTTTGCTCCTCGGCCTACAAGCATCGCACGCAAAGCCCAGTGCGCCACGCGCTCTATATGCGTAGCGCGAGTTATAATTCTGAACTAGGGGTGGGGGCTATGTGCACCACACCCTTTGTGTGCACCACGCCCTGAAAAACCAACTCCTCCTTACTTCAAACGATCACCAACGCACTCCAATTACCTTGCAATGTCTCCCACTGATTTTGATTTGCATAATGCCTCTGATTGTGGTGCAAACTTGTATATAAAGCTTTAGGAGAGGTGAGTTCAATTTTTTCTTCTTGAGAAACCCAATTTCTAATGTTGTGATTTAGCACTTTTTCATTGACTTTAGGATACACTGATTTTCACTTTCCCTTTGAAATTTTACCTCAAACGACGTAATTTTCGGCACTCTTTGCAGGGATTGCACAAAGGGATGTTTGGCCACGGAAAACATGATTGTTGGACACCTAATCCTAAATGGGTTAGTGTGGAAGCTGAATGGACTAAGCAGTTCAAGAGACCTTGGGATGTGAATCCCAACGGTCACATAATGTACCATAAATATACATCATTTGTGAATAAAAATTGTAATGCATGCTTTATCTTTCCTATTCTTTCTCGCTCTCCATGTGTGTTTAACATGGCATCAGAGCAGGCGTATTCCTGCCCTGCATAATTAATTTGAGCCATTTGTTTATGGCCTATTTTGTGCAGTTTATTTCTGCCATATTTATTTGAATGTCCTCACTGCCATGAATGTTCCGGAAAGAAGTGCTGTCCATTATCCTCTGTCCTGACATAATGCCTCTGTGCTTCCAGCGCTGCATGCCTCTGGCTGAACGCATCTGACGCATCTGTCTGGTTAACGCCTGAAGGAGAACGCTGCTTTTGTACCTACTCCACCTGCATACAAAAGGCTGCTCTCTGCATACAAAACGCTCCTGCACTGTCATTTCATGTTTCAGCGCTGATGCCTGACATGGTATGAGAAACGCAGGTATCAGTTCTTGTATTTACGCTTGTGTATTACATTGAATGCAGAATATGTTGATCGCTGCCTCATCCATCGAACGGCCTCCCATCTATACCTCGGCCCCTCCACCTTCCGTTCTACCCACGCAGCCGTAATTTTCAGATTACGGGTCGAATTCGAATGCACTGAAACTAGCCTGAACAAATTCGCCATACTTGACAATCTCTCGTCTCAGATTCTCATCCAAGGGATCAACAAGTCCTTCCCAGTTCTGCAAAATTTCAAACGAGGTAATAACGGCTAGCCAACTCGACGTGAAGGCAGTGGGGGCCTTGAGGTTGCCTTTTTGCGTTCAAAATTGGCTACACTACCATAGCATAAATATTGATTTCTCAGTGACATCACCGGTTTGGAGTCATCCACAGCCTGTGCACTAGTACGGCAATTGCCTTTTACATGAAGCCATCCTTTCACTTTTACTCTTGAGATTCTTAGAACTGAGGGGCTAGGCGTTGGTGATGGAGTTGGAAAAGTTGTCAAATTCGAAGGGGACGGAGAAAACATAGAGTAGTCATCACCTGTAAGGAAATTAGTTGAGAAATATTGCTCCATTATTGGAGACGAATACTTAGTATACGCACTTCTCTTGTTGAATCCCGCCACTTCTTCCACATATGTTTTTACACTATTTTATTTACTAGTTGTGTCTTCACTACACGATGTATGAGCCTTGGTTCTCAGCCCATAAAATAGTTCTGAGAGTGTTCCACGGTGGTGCTTTGCTGGATAATTATTCATTTGGTTTCCTGGCATGTTTTTTGAGTATGCGAATTCCGAAGTTTTATCTATGATTTCACACTGTTCAGTGCAGATTTCATCATCTTCTTTGTGCGCCCATAATCTTATATTGTTTTGTTGCTTATGTGAAAACTGACATTGACCAAGGGCTTGATAACATTACAGTGTATTGTATGACTAGTATCACTAGCATGAGATATGACTATGGTATGGCTCTTACGTCATGAGGAATGACGCTGGACCTTATTCTCAGAGATCTGTATTGCTCTCTCAGTAGCATCGAATATAGTGGCACACAATATAATGGCTCGATGTATTTGCTCTGTGGCTTGATATGATCGACAAAGGCTCATTGTGGCTTGTTTATATATATATCAGTAGCTTTTTATATGATTAGTTGTAGCATTCCATCGATATTTGATTACACCTTCAATCACCTAAAGTGAAAAGAACTTTGTATTCAGATACTACTCCATATACTACTTTTATGAGTTGAATTTCAAGCAATACTCACTTTTCTGGACTGGCGCGGCAGAACACACTGGTTGCTCTACTGCAGTATCTAAAACATGATAAAATCTATTTTGAATTAAGAGTTTTGAACACGTGCCTTCTGAGAGTCCTGGGAGGCGGTTTTCATATGCGTAGTCCACCCTTCGCTCACTGAAATTGCAAGCAGATCTCTCTGAAAATCAGTGGATTTGGGCATGTGAAGCTCGCTGTTAGAGTGTTATCTGCTATTTTTGTATCGTTTTTATTGTTGGATAATGAAAGGATTTGTTTGGCATCGAGATTTCAATGTCGTTCGAAGAATAATAGCTCCCCATTCAACTCAATCTCAACAGGCCTCAGGAAGAATATCTAAAGCTAACTTTAGAGCAGACAAGAGGGTTTCATCGCTATGTCGGTTCATCACATTCAGTTCCTAGACCGGGTTAGGAATCATTTCTACAATCTACACCAATTGTGTTAAAATATGTGAAGTTCCTTGAATACCATACATTATTCTAACGCTAGCAAGCATTCACATCCACAAAATGTTTGACAAAAAATATTGCCCCCTTTAAAGTACTCAATCCAGTGCTACTCCATACAATTAAGCCGTTATTTCCTGTAACTAAGCATTTCAATGAGCAGCCGGTGAAGGATCGTGGGCAATACCGTCCTTCAGCATTCACCTGCTATTGTCATGGTCTAACTTGGATTTAGGTGGCGTTTACTTATCATAATTAATTGTCTATGAGAGATAATGGCCAAACTTGAAGATGCATTAAAGTTATTGAATATCCAAATTCATTCCACTGTTGATGAGATGGTCAAAGTCAACAAAGAAACTCTTTTTGACATTCAAACTTATTTGCAAAATGCACAAGAAAAGATCGATTTTTTGCAGCTTGAATCACATCTACAGCAAGAAGAGCTACATCAAAATAGACATCATTCTGAACCTGTTTTTGTTCAGAACATTGAGACAACCACCCATCAACAGCAAGTCAATAATGTTCTTGTTCATTCAAATAAAGCAGCATTTGTAAATGCAGATGCAGAAGTTCAGTCTGCACTTCCCATGCCCATCATCAGACCTTGGGAACAGCTTGTCCACAACAACCACAAAATTGGTCTTGGATATGACAAGGACTTGTCCTTTCATATTCCAGACTACTCAAAACCCATTCAGTTTCAAAGTGCTAGTTTCATTCATGACAGTTCACCTGCTCCTTATGACAGTTCAACTTCGACTGTTCCAGACTCTGCCCCTCTTCCACAGCAACAACAACAACAGATCGTGAAATGCCAACACTGTGATCGAGTTGGCCATCTGAAAGATCACTGTTTTGATCTTCATCCATGTAAGCACTGCCATAAAACCGTCCATTCTTCACACAGATGCTTCAACAACAAACGTCCTACAAGAACAAAGATTCATCTAGGATGGATCGCTTCTTGGAAATGGGCATCAAAAGCCAAGAAGATATTCCAAACACATGTCAGAACTTGTTCTAGAATATTGAACCATCTTGCAGTTGAGTTTTATCCATATTCTCACCTTGTATCTGATAGGGGGGGAAATGATGGTCATCTACAAGCTTCAAAGCCACATCAAACGAGCCTAAGCCACAACCTGCCACACCAGTTTCAGAGTTGTAGCCAGAGACAAACATGCCTGAACATGCCTTTAGTTGGAAATCTGGAACACTTCCTCTAGCAGAAGACTCCAGCTTCTTGCCAGCTTTGGAAGAGGTCTGAGAACAAAATTGAGAACGCTTCCTCTAGCAGAAGACTTCAGCTTCTTGCCAGCTTTGGAAGAGTTCCGAGAATAAAATTGAGAACACTTCCTCTAGCAGAAGACTCCAGCTTCTTGCCAGCTTTGGAAGAGTTCGAGGAATTGCATTAAGCATTCCAGAGTTGTTGGTCATCCTTAAACCATCACAGGTTGAGACTTCCCTTTTCAGGTTGAAGTTTTACCTTTTATGCGGGGTGAGACCTCTCTTTTATGGTTGAAGGTTTCCCTCTTTAAAACAATAGGATCACTTCCACTAGCAGAAGACTTACAACTTCTTGCAAGTCTGGAAGAGTTCCGGGAACTGCACCAAGCGTTCCAGTGTTGGTGGCTATCCTTAAACCACCGCCCTTTTTTACCAACATTTCATAGAGCACATTCAGCCTAGTGCTGCCATGCATTATTGCACATTTTGTATTACAGCTCTTTTCTTGGACTCATACATGACCCTTCGGATTAAGTGGGGGAATGTTGGACACCTAATCCTAAAGGGTTAGCGTGGAAGCCGAATGGACAAAGCAGTCCAAGAGACCTTGGGATCTGAATCCCAACGGTCACCAAATGTACTATAAATGTATATCAATTTGTTAACTCTAATATTCTTGTGTTTATATTAGTAAACGCCATTCTATGGTAAATCACTTTATCCATTAGTTGGCCACTAGTGCTTAGATAAGGAGCAATATGTGACATCTTTTGGAAAAATTGTTCTTCCTATCTTAATAAAAGAGAATTTAGCTCTAGCGCCTCTTTGATGAATTCCTCGATAGTAGGAACATCCTTATACCTTTCCATGGATTGCTGCAAGTCACGGAGATTGCATATTTTTGGCCGATATGTCTACTTCATGGCTTGTCTTTAGCACCTACATGATTTTTTGTAATTGGGCTAGCTGCTTAGCGGTCTGCCTGTTCACACTTTCCTTCTTTGTTCCAAGATGCTGCTCAGGTTGTGCAATATTATCTTCCTTTTCCTTCAATAAAACAAATATCTCAATAGATTTGTCCATGGTAGCAGTTGCATACGCTCCTTTAAAATGTGACAATCTAGTTAAGTTTTCAGCTAGGTTAGAAGGAATGTCCTTCCAAACTATGTCCATTATCTCATTCCGAGATGGGAATTCAGGTGTTTGTATCCTTCTCCTTTTCCTCTATCTCCTTATTACATCCTTGTGCATTGGTTTATATAAAACATCAAGAGGAGGTATTTCAATTACCTTCAAGACAATTTCTAATGTGGGCAGAGTGGGGATGATTTCGGTCTATTGAGACATTGTCTCTTGCTCAACTATTGGTTTAGAGTCTGTATTTTTGTGAACTTACAAAGCAGTTTGATACTCAGTTTCATGGGTATCCATAGTCTTGGGAGTGTCTTACAGTTTCTTATTGAATTGATCTCTCTCCTACTCCAAACTACTTCTTTTGATCTCTGGACTAATATCTTTAGGCAGGATGCTTATACTCTTCTTTTCAGCTCACTTCCTACTAGATTTTGTTGTATTCTCGGTGTCTTCAGCCTTCCTTGTATCTAGTGCTTTCCCTATATCTACTTGAGACTCTATGCGAGAATCAGGTCCCTCGTTGTTGACAATCACATTGGGCATAGGCTTGTCCACAATTTTTAACAAATGTAGTGGGATTAGCTCGAGGCTTTTGTTTCTAAACTTCTGAAAGCTTTCAAAATCATTAGGGCTCAAATTTGTTCTTTCCCATTCGAATGATTGTTCGAAGGATTGAGGCAAGTGTAAAAGGTCTTCAAAATAATTAGCCTCATGGTTATAAGGATTGATCTTTACTATAGTAGTGATGTTATATGCTATCTTATCTGGATCAAATTTCCCTTTGGGAAAATTATGGAGACAGAGACTTTCCAGGCTTATTGAATCCTTTATTGCATGGTGAAAATTTGGTAGTGAAAATGAATTGCATCTCATAGGTCAACCTCAAGCATATTGTATATGACCTCCCAAGTTGTTTCTCCCCCATCGATGTTGTAGACCATATGAGATAATATAGGAGAAAATTTGGATAGCTCAAACTTTGTGATGCTCTGCTTTTTTTGTTTCTGCATCACCTTCCAGAATGACATATCTTTTGTAGCTTTCCATAAATGGACGAGATATATCAGTGCAACCAATATTTGGCAATTAAGGCTAAAATCTTTGTGAAATGATTTTGAATCGTGAGAGGATTTCAAATGAGATACTCAACATTAGTTAGTGATAACTTGGAAAATCATTACCTCTCCTTGGGTAGCTAAACATTAATTATCCTATCAAATTGTTCGTTATTATATTAAGACACAGTTACTTTGCACGCTTGTTGCTTATTTCATGCATCACAGTTTTTAAAACGATGTTATATAGTGTTGCCTACTTATAATGAAAAATGCGATTGCAAATTCTTAAGGTGTTTTGATCAGTATGTCGTAGCAGGAGGTTTGATCACATATCACAATTTCTTTAAGATGTTTATGATCATCACATGAAAAAATGTGATTTGTGATTTCTGATGAGGATCCTAAACTTGGGTTGTTCTAAGAGTTTTGAAGACAATTTTTTAGAGTTAGGATTTATTTTTCAAAAACTAATTTTTTTAAGGAGGGTCCTTATTTATATTTCTAATATTGGCTATTACTACATATAAATGTCGGCGTTGTTTCATAGTACAACAAAATATTACAGTGGTATCACAACATGATTTTGGCTAGTTGTGGGTTAAAATGAAAGTTGTTGTAATGTTCCTAAAGGGTAATAGAGAAAATATTAGGGGTTAGAATTTGTAATCTATTTTCCAGAGAATAATTGTTGCAGTTGATTTCAAAAAGTGTTAAAGAGAACATATTGGATTGAGTAATATTGGTTTGCAAGGCTGAAACTAATAATCTAGTTGAGAAAAAAATAATTTATTGCATTGAAATTATCTTACTCGGCCAATATTATTTTGTTGGACTGAATTTATCTTTTTGAATCTAGATTATTTTTCTAGGCCAATTTTCTCCCGTTAAGCAAAATTTATCTTATCATGCCAAATTTCTCTTGTTGGGTTGAATTATCTTATACTAGTTGAATTTATTGGTGAAGAGTTCTTCCTCGTTATTATTAATAAATTTTGGTTGGGTTTCCTATTGTGTAATTTTTCAATAGAAATTATTATTCACCAGATGTTTAAATTTTTGCTAGAATTTATTAAAATTATGACAAAATTACTTCTCAATATTTTTTGAGGAACTTTTAAAAAAATTGGGACTGACAAACTCACACTAAATTGGGGATATCTAGAGCAGCTAAAATACGATGAATATTTTTATGTGCTTTGTTGAGTTTTATGATAGGAGTTTGTGGTTTAAATTTCAAAGTTTTCTAGGTAGTATTCATGTTGTAAATCAACATTCCTTCAAAATTTTGTTTTGTTGGTAAACAGGGTAATTCACACCACTTGGTGGGCTTGATCTCAGCTTGGTGTTAAGCCAAACAAATTCTTAGTTTTATGGTTTTGGTGTGAGGAGCTCTAGGATAAATTTGAAAAGAAAATTGAGCAGTTTTGAGGGTACAAACATCCAGTGTTCTTTAGTAGCAACAACATTTGTTTCCGGTAGTGCATGCTATCTGTTTGCACCATTTCTAGCACTCGGGTCTATTTCATTTAACCTGGGGTTTTCATGCATGCAATGTGGTATCGAAATCATTTGATAATTGTAATTCTCTTAAGCATTTTCTTCTCATAATTATTTATGTTGAGAGTGTTTCCACTTTATTTCCAAAGTGTTTGATAAAAGTACTACTTGCTAACTATTTGTTAAAATTTCTCATTGAAATTTTGTAAATTTCTGCTGAGTTAGTAAGAGAGTATGGTGATTCTAAATGAGGTGTTCATATTATATTTAGACTTATTTAATTTTTTGGTTGTGACTTATGTGGGATGAGTATATCTTTATGTGATAGGTCTATGTATTGAGTTAACTATTCGCTATTTGTACTTCTTGATGTACCTATCATCATTAAGATATGGACAAGTTCCTATAACTCCTAGATAAATTGAAAATATTGAATAATATAGAATATGCAATATTGAACCAAAAAACCAAGCAAAACAACAAACCATTGAAAAGAGGGTTTCATGCCCTTCTTTAGCAAGAGTGGGTGAATGACATGCAAAATGGGATGAAAATGAGATAAAATGTCTTTATGCTTGGGACATATTTAAAACACATGAGGGTCACAAGGAAATTCCTTTTCAAATTAGAGAAATTGGATGCACTCCTTTTCTAGGTGAACTAATTATAAGGGAAGAACTTGTTTTCAGTTCTAAAACAACTATGCTTACTCTCATACAACATAAGTTCTTGGAGGAACATTATGAAGTGATTGAATTCTAGTTTCATATTGTCTCAATAGCATCATGAGACTAACTCCACCTATACCTCCTTATAACAATGATGTTATGAGGATAGTTTTCATACTGATAGTGGATACCTTTTAGGATTTGGATAACAACGAGGGAGATATATTTGGAAAGAGGCAAGGGATTCTATAATTCATGTCCTTATTTAGATATTATGACCTAATGTTTGATGTTATGCTCTTAACCTGCAAATGATACCCAAATACATAATATGCGAAGAAAAGAGACCCAAAACAAAGAATATGCGAAGAAAAGATACTCAGAACACAGAATAGCAATGATTTTATTATTTAGAGAGTAATGTTCACTTGCCTCTTCGAGGGGGCAACCTCCACTAGAGTGGAGCTCGATTACAAAATAAGACACGATGCTCCTCGCAGGGAGTTTCTATCCTTTATATATGACTCCTACGTGCAATAACATGGGCCAATACTGCGTATTAATAATACCATCTATCTAATACTATGACCCATTTGCAACTAACTGTGATTCCATTATTAATTGTGAATTAACCATTTACAATTATTAATATGGGATTTATTGACTCTTGACTATAACGTTGTCCCATTACATAGATAAGGGGGTTAGGGTGGAACCCTAATATGCCCACCCCCTTAAGACTAGCCTTGTCCTCAAGGCTGAAGCTATGGAAACTACTGCAGAATAGTGGATGGCTCCCAAGTTGCATCTTCTGGAGAGGTGTCTTTCCATTTGACTAGGACTTCCTTAATCATGCGGCCGCGCAGTTGCTTGACTTGTGTGTCGAGGACCTGTTCCAGTTGAAGCCAGATGGATCGTTCTTCGTCCAATTCTGGTAGACTAGTCTGAATTCTGCAATTGTTCCCAATCACTTTCTTAAGGCATGAGACATGAAAAACTGGATGGATTTTTGCAGTAGGTGGCAAAGCCAACTTGTAGGCCACTTCTCCAATGCGT